>JAVJIF010015108.1:0-22500 GCA_038442645.1 Agave tequilana | reverse complement strand
TCTTCAATTTCACTCTTAATACAGTGAGTATTTAAGTCTCTACTCGTTCTCTCTCTCATTTTAGCAATTTTATCTATATCGTTCTCTCCCTCCTTTATTTCTAGCTTCTTATATAAATTCTCATAACTTTTGGATTTAGCCTTGCTGACAGTTTTTTTCGCTTCTTTCTTTGGTAACTTTATGTTCTCAAACTTTCCTCATTTTGGCAATTTCGCTAATCTTTATAAGACACTCTCTTTGCTTTAATAGCCTTTTGGTGCTTTCTTCTTTTTTTTCTAAAAAAAAATTCTTCATTACTTGTGCTCCAGTTTGTGGTTGAATTAGATAGGAAATCATTTAGTTGAAGCTCCTACTTTCTAATGTCTTAGAGAAGGTAAAGAGCATACTTCTGTAGACAAGAGTATCCATTTAGACTAATCACAGAGCTCATGAAGTATTTGATTCTCATATATTCTCCAAAACTTGTAACCATCTCTAGTAACTGCGCTTAGTTTGTGAATTTATATCCTCAGCCATGTGACTAATCTGGCAATTATAACCAATAGTTTGACCACAGCTAGTTGGTACTATGTTAACTTTGACTATAAGCTCTCATCAATTTCTTTTCTAGAAGTATGTTTTGAATTTACCCAAGCTTCTCTCGTCTTTTGCTGTGTCATTGACAATATCCAACCCACTCTTCTTATTTGATTCAGTTGGTTTTCAAATCCCAACCAGATTTGAGTTTGGCTTGGTGTTAATTTATTTCAAAGCAAACCTGACCTTACCCTACCAAACTCAACTTAAAATATCTACATGTTTGTAAAATTACAAATAAGCTTAGGCCCCTAATATTTGAAACGGTTACCGTTTGCCTGCATTTGCATGACTAGGTATAGAAGTTCTGCTGCTTCCATTCTCTCCTGAATGTAAAGAATATTTCTTTCCCATCTCCTCCCTCCTTTAACTTCTTTTGTTCTTCAACTGAAACATTACTGTCTCTTCTCTGGTTTTCCACAATGGAATGTTCACCAACAAGCCTAGTTCTTCTCCTTGCCTAACTCATCATGCAACTCAGAGTGCAGCAAGCACTTCCACTTTCTTTATCATCTCCATCACAGAACTCCACAAAAAAAAAAAAAAAAAGATCATTTTTATGTGCTATTTTATGCCATGGAATCTGTTGATTGTGTGTCGGCATGGTTCTGCTTTAGTAGAATTGGCTTCCCTCTTTAAGTTTCAATTTTTTTACAATTTAGTAAATACAGTTTCCCTAAGAGATTATGGGTTATTCACTATCAGTTGGCTACATGTGTTGTTGGGGTCTTCTCAATTTGGATTTTATGCTAGCCAACTTGGATGGTGTGTGCATTTTGGTTCAAAAATTAGAATTGAGGTTTTGTTTGGGCTTTTCGAAATTACAGTTGAAACTTTAATTTGACTTAATATCCTGAATTTTCCCTGTAAATGTATATAATTCTATTCTTGGAATCTTAATAACACTAACAGGTCCATAGTTCTAATATGTACTAGTGCTATACAGGGTGATAAAAACAGAACAACAAATAAAGCCAACCTGACTCAACTTGAGCTGGACTACAACCCAAATATACCTTTGGTTTGTCGGTGGATAATTTGTGTAGGTTGGGGTGTTTTAAAACTTGTGATTGGTTAGGTCGACCAAGCTGACCCGTTCTATGCAATTTTCACACCTATGTTGTGTACTTTTATATACGATGATCAGGTTTTAACTAGAGAGAAAACTCCCATCTATCAATTGTCCCGTGCACATCTCCCAAGTGTCCTTTGTCCCTGAAGTTGATAGATCTTAATTCTGTACCTTTTTCCAGTTCAAGTGAGCAAAAAGGTCTTAACATGTGGACCCTATCTACAAAGTCACTATTCACTAACTAATTGTTGATAATACAATAGCTGTAACAACCCTCAAAATCCATTTACAGCCCCGCCTTGTATTAATTGAGGGGAGGACTGAGCAATTTTTTTAAAATCAAGATCAGAGGAAATATCATGTGGGTGAGAATAGGAGCAGATTGAGCAATTTTCTCATTGGTTACTTTCAGTATGGTTGTAGTCACAGCAGTTTTTTTACTGTATTCTCAGATTTGATGGCATCCTAGTGGCACATCAAGTCGTTGACTGTTTGATTTGCCTAATGAACCTAACAGTTGATTGGGAGGTTCTGTGTGCTACTATTATGAATAAATTGTGTGGTTTACAAAATGTTTGCATGTCATGCTAAAGATAAAGAAAATGTTCCATTAGAAGCCTACATGTTAAGACAGTTTGTTTAAAATGCATGATACCATATGCTCAGAAAACACATGTTACCATTGAACCTCACATTCTAATAGACAATTCAAAATTTTAATGCAGGTTCCTTCCGTCACCAGTTTTTTAGGTTCTTGCTTCCATTCTGGTCTAGCGCCCTTCCAACTCTACCAGTGACTGCGCCTCCACGAAAAGATAGAAATAACCAAGATGATATTCCAGAAGGACGTGTGCGACACCAAAGATCATCTAGGATGGACCCCCGAAAAATTTTACTCACGATGGCAATCATGTACTTTCTCAAGCTCTTACACTCTTTCCATCTTTTTTTTTTTTCTGATTATGGTTACTGAAAAGCAAAACCTTGTTAAAATTATTAACTGAAACCTTTTTGCTTCAAGCAAGTGATTTGTCCTTCTTAGTCCCTTAGATTTATCAAAAGTGTGAGCATTCCTAAGGTGTGAGAATTGTCTATACAGTGGAGTAGGATTGGAGTCTACTTTAGATGGTTCAGGTGAAAAATCTAGATTTCTAGGAACCGTCAGTGGACTAGGATCAAATTGATGGGGACATGGATGATACGGTGAGCTATTGTAAGACCTATTTGTGCTTGATTTGGATTTGATTAGTAGCAGTCTTTTATTAGGAGTAATAGTTTTTTGATTAGTTTTTCTTTTATTGAGGCACGAGTAGCACATACGTCCTTTGTCTATGAATACTCTTGTATGATTTTATTTGAGTATCCATGAATCAGTTATAGAGAAATTGAAAGCATAATTGTGTTTCTTTGAAATTTTTGTGTGCGATGCATAAAGTGGGTGAGCAATTTATCTGGATGTGAAGCCTGAATACTTATATTCCCTAATTTTTTAAACTCTAGATTTGTTCTTTCCCTAATTAACCACAAACCCTAGTTTTTCTCCTTTCGTCTTGCGTTGAATTTGGTACCAGAGTTAAATTCCTCATCTTCATAAAACCAAAACTCTATATTTAGATTTCTTTCTTCTTTTTCTCCTATTCCTGTAGTTCTATTTGATTGGAAAAAAATTGTAATGTCATTGTGCACAATAATCGACCCAAAAAAAGGAAAAAAAACCTAATACTTTCTCTTTCTCTCTCTATTCCTCGCCGCAACCCAACCCAATCGCCTTCAAATCGACCTTGCTTAAAACACAACCTGACCCATGAGCATCCATATTTGATTGATCCACTAAGCTTATCTCAACCCGGATCCAAGATGTTGCAATTCTAATTTGACTTGTTTCAGATTCAGAGTCGTTAACAGTAGGTTCTGTTTGCAGTTTTTTAAGTCTTTATGTGTGATGCTAGCGGGTGAGAGATTCCCCTCGGTATGAAGCCTCCATTATTAATTTCTGAGACAGTGCAGCTACCATTCGAGTCTAAGTTGATATCTTTACTGTAAAAAATTGAAAGACAACCATCGCCGACAGTTTCTTTGATGCTTAATGTGTCATTGGTATCACCTTCAACAATTCCAACATTACTGCCAACGACATTGATCATTTCATTACAACTTTTAACATCGATATCGCTAGTACCAAATCTAATATTCCAGCCAAAAAAAGAGCTTGATCTAGTGCCACTATAACAGAGTTGGTCACGTCTTTGTCCAGTAAACCATCATCGATTCAGCCTTTTACATGTTGACATTGCTAGATGAGTATGATCTCTTTCAAGTTTTTTTTTGATAAGGACGTCTTAGAAGAAATGAGGATTTGTTGTTGTTTAGAGATATAGAAGCCATGACCAACATCTAGTCCAATTTTTATTATCAAAATTTTTGTGATGTCTCATTTTAAAACTCGAGGACTAGTTTTATTCAATCAGGAGAGAATTGATGGGGACATGGAGGAACCAACGAGCTATTCGAAGACCTATTCACGCAGGAGACGGGAAGCCTGAGTTGGATTTGATTAGGCGTACGAGTTGTTTTTTATTTTATTACTTTTTCTTTTGTTGAGGCACGAGTAGTTCACGTGGTTTGTGTTTATAAATAGTCCTTGATGATTTTATTTGAGAATCAATGAATGAGCTATGGAGAAATTGAACTTCAAATTGTGTTTCTTTGAAATATTTGTGTGCGATGCATAAAGTGGGTGAGTGATTCACCTTGGTGTGGAACTCGAATTCTTATATTTTCCCTAATTTTCATAAAACATAGATTTGTTCTTTCCCGAATCCCAGCACAAGCCTTAGTATTTTCCCTTTCTTTTTCCGTCATAAAGTCTAGTTTAGAATGGTTGGATGGTTTGACTAAAAATCTAAGGAAGTGCTTTGATTGTTATTCGATGGAGATCTACAGATTTGGTTATCAAAGTGAAATATAGGGTGACAGTAACTGTGTATCATAGTTGGGATTGGCACTATTCTTTTTTTTTAATGATTTTCAGTCAATTTAGGAGAATTATCTCACATATTCTCATCAGTTTATGAACTAAATCAAGAGATCTGCAAACGATATATCTCTATACTATACTTGTACCTATCTTTTTTTTTTGGTGGGGGGGGGGGGATTTCGAAAAGGATTTATCATTTTATGTGTGTGTCTCTGTTAATTGCTAGCTCTCTGCAGACAACGGGAAGGAGAAAAAAAGAAGGAAAGAAAGAAAATGTGGCTCATCATGAGTTCAATGTTCCCCACCATTTGGAGTCTATTGCAATTGTTAATGTTTATATCTTTAGTGGTTACTTAGTTTTCATAATGGTGTCATTTATGAATGAGTTATTTGATTATTTTTAATGTGTTAATCGATACTAGACCTACTGGTGAAACCCAGGAGAAGATGAGGGAGGAGTGAAAAGCGAGGGGGAAAGGATATAAAATAGGATATCAAGGCTTCAGCCTTGCAAACGTAAATCATTCCATTCACTTCCATACTCCATTGAATTTCAGCCTTTAAATAGGCTTTACAAATTAAGAGATAAGATAAAATCAAATAAAACCCAATACTACTACTCTAAAACAAACCTGCTAGCTAAGAAATCTTATTAGACAAAACAAACAAATCTTACTATCAAACAACTAAACTCTCTTAATAGTTTTGAAAAAAAAAATCTAATTAACCGATCTTATCTTTTACCCTTTTGATTTGGATCAGATTTTGACTCTTAGAATTGTCTTTTCCACCCTAACTTGAATCAATTTAAAATCCATATATATATATATATATATATATATATATTATATATATATATATATATATATATAGAGAGAGAGAGAGAGAGAGAGAGAGAGAGAGAGAGAGAGAGAGACTTATGTCATTCCAAAAGGATTCGAGGCCGAATCCTTCCCACTCAAATACCAACATCCGACATTCGAATACAAGATCCACTATGTTGAAGTTGATCTATATTATTTCAAGTATTTATAAACCAAAAATCAAGTGTTTTGAATACTTTTTGCCCATACATCAAGTAGGAGAAAACAAACAGCTTAAATAGTGAGTTGGTTAGTTTAATAGTGTAGAACATTTGAAACCTTACAAAAATTGATTTGTAGGGGTTTTTAAATGTTTAGATCATAATCAAATGGCCAGATCGAGAATTTGTATGTCTAAAGACATAGATTTAACCAACTCACTATTTAGGCCGTCCATTTTGCGCAGCTTGATGTATGGGCAAAAAGTATTCAAAACACTTGATTTTTGGTTTATAGATACTTGAAATAATATAAATCAACTTCAACGGAGTAGGTCTTGTTTTCGAATGTCGGAGGGTTGTATTTGAGTGGAAAGGATTCGGGCTCAAATTCTTTTGGAAGGACAAGTCTATATCTCTCTCTTTATATGTACACACACATACATACATATACACACAAACTTTTCCGATCATAGTCAAAACATAAACTTTCCATGAAAATCTTCCTAAAAATAGATATTAAATATGCACTCAGAAATTGCAGAAAGGATCCTCTAGAGCCTGCATCACTTATGTCTCATTATGTGTTCCTTCACGATAACAAATCCTTCCTTCCTAGCTTTTTGTGTTTTTCCTTTTACTCTTTTGTCTTACAAGCCTACTTTCTCTTTTTCCTCTCTCTTGTTTTCTTTATACATTGTTTCTTTGGTTTTAATTGGTTTGGATTAGTTGGTTTTCATCATTATTACAAAAGTTTATTAATCTTTTGTTCATACTGATGACCAGTCACACGAGTGTCATCAGTGTTACTATTTTTCTGGTGCATCCTTGTTCTTCTCAAGTTTGTTGGAGCTACTTGATATTGTTAAGTAGAAAGAATATGGATAATTTGCTCAAGGATTTGAGGGGGTTAAATACTAGATATTTTCGATAGAAATTACTGACAATTTGCTCAAGGGGTTAAAGCATTGGATAAGGGCTTCACACACCCTTATGGCGGCAAATTATAGGTTGATTCTTCAAATGGAAGGGGGATTTACGTGGATCCTGTCAGAATTGCGAAATTGAAGGCATAATCCTAGATTGGGTTGCCTCACTTTGTGTATATGAAAAATAAATAGAAAAAAATATAAGAATACCCTTACACATTATTATACTTCTCAAGCTGGAGCATATATATATATATATATATATATATATATATATATATATATATATATATTATATATATATATATATCATATCCAGTTTGTTACAAAGACTAGAAAAAGATCTCTTAAACAAAGTTTGCTAAACAAAAAAAACTGAGAACCAAATAATTGTTAAAACTATTTAAAATAAGTACTGAATTACTAACGCATCAACCAATTTGTTGAATCCAATGTTGTGAAAAGCGGAAAGTAGAGTGAAGCTGCAAGGCATACCTTAGGCTTTATTGTTTTAGCGGGGCTTAAGTGGCAGAAAGTGCCAAATATATTTTTTAATAAAAAAAATTAGTGCAAAAATGATAACAAAATTGAAAAATTGAAAAAAGGGGAAGTACATAAAAATTTTGGAAAGGAAACCCTGAAGGTTAATTTGGTTGTTGATGACTATATGAATCAGAGCATCTATGTATAATAGGTCAGATAGCTTTTGAAAGTGCTATTGGATTGTTGTTGACAATGATGGGGCAGTGGGACACCAGAGAGCTACTAGAGGTGTGAGGTGTTGTCGACACAGCGAGGTAGTGTGAGTGCTATTAGAGTCTGATATGAGCTCATGAGTGATATAGATGGCTGTGGGGGAGGTTGAGAAAGTGAGATGGCTGCGAGAGAATTAGCTGAGTTTGAGAGAGAGATGGTCGAGGGGCCTCTCAAGTGAGCTTGAGAAAGAGATGGTCGTCGGTGTGAGAGCGAGGGTAGAAAGAATGAACGAGAGCATTGTTGGCATTAGGTTAAGGCTTTTTGATGGGGCTTTTATATTATGGATTCGGGTTGGGGTTACAAAGCTTTTGAAATAAGGTAGATTTAGGCTCCATTTCCCCCTCTTCGGTCGCTTGCGGGTCGTTTTTGCAAAATAAGCACACTTTTGCAAGCCCGAAGTGAGCATGGTGCTTAATACCAATGCTTTGGGCATGGGCGAGCGACTCAGGCCCAAAAGATTAAGTATCCGCTTAAGCGGGGCTTTTTTCGCTTTTCGCAACACTGTTTGATTCGTTGATGTTGATATCGAAGTTGCAAACCGAAGCGAACTTACTCTGAGACAAACCGAATACTTGGACAAAGACTGCATGAAAGGTCATAATCATCTCGTAGAATAGAGTTAGGATTTTAGAGATTCTCAAACTCAGTATAAGAGGAGGTTCTTTTAGATCCTCAAACTCAATAAAAGTGGAGGTGTTTAGATGTCTTCAAACTCAGTTCTCGGTAATAATAGATACCTACAGTAGATGAAGAGGATAAAAACAATAATAGATGAATATAACTCCAGTAGTAGTAGATGAAAATAACAATAGTATGTTAGAATCAATTGGCAATGGCAGAAATAAGCAACAACAACAGAAATCGTTGGCATGAGAAAACAACAATAATAGTTGATGGCGGAAGGCACTAGAGCAGGCGGTAGTTGATGACAACTAAGGTTTTGGAGCATGAAGACATCTAGGGTTTTGGAACTTGGAGATGTCTGGGTTTTCTTTTTTATGGAGGAGATGGCTTGGCTAGGGTTTTGTAGGTGAACAATACCCACGATGAGCAATACCACTGCAATACTGATCACGTGAACAATAAACTTTTTTTGCATACTTAAATTTAAATCATATTAGTCTGAAGAAGAAGAGGGAAAAGAAAGAGAAGAAGAGAAGTAGGTTTGATGAAGAGAAGTAGGTTATGGTGTAGATAGGCGGCGGCTGCTAGGTTAGGGTTTATGGAGAGGAGAAAGAGATTGTATTGATTAATGGATGATGGAGGCACAAGTGGTGATGGAAGAGGGATCACTCTACCTATATCAGAGTGAGAAATAGACGGCATAATCCTAGATTGGGGTTGCATCTCTTATATATAGATGAAGAATAAATAAGAAATGCATGAATACTCTTACACACTATAATAGATCCATGTGATCAGATCTTCAATTAGCACTTCTCTGTTTTCCTTTGACCAATTTTAATGGTAATTTTGGTCCCACTCTGGATTGAACCTAGATTTGATAGGTGTAAGATGTGGGGTTCCCCACAGCTACTTGAATTTGATTACTGCCATTGGTTTAGGATATTAATTGAGTGAGATTTGGATCTTGTAATTTTAAGATGAGCATGTTGAAAAACTGAGAAGGAGATGAGATTGCTATTCAGTGAAGATCTATTTGGAATTTTGTTGTCAATGTAACTGTAGAACGCCAATAACAGTGAATAGTAATTTAGATTAGCGGTAACCCCTGAAGGATTGAACAGTTAAAGTTTATGAATAGTAAACAGTTCTGTAATTAGATTAGGAAACCTATGGCTGATTATCTCCATCTTGTATTCTTTTATGTTTTCCAACGGAATGACATCCATTGCCAGCATATCATGTATCTCTATTATTTTATATGCTTATCTTTTCTGCAATTTGTTTGATATTCCTTGTTTCTATTTATTGACAATCTCTTTAGATTGAAAACGGTAGTAGAAAATGGGAGAGAGAAAATCATAGAAAGAAAGACTTTATCTCTTCCTGACATCTTCAGCCTTGAGCTCTCTGGTTTCTACCTCTCACTAACCTTCAAATCCACCTTCTGTTCATTTTATTTCTCAGTCCTTTATCTTTGCAAGGTAATCCTTTGAGAGTCTCATAAGTCCAAATGTCTTGTTTTGAAGCTATATCAGTTGCCAATCTTTAGATCTTTGATGGTTTCTTATTTGTTTTATGCTATGCTTATGCTATTTTTTTAACTCTTCGATAACTACAAGTTGCTTAATCAAACTTGACTTTGCATTAATAGCCAAGCTATCCTCCTGGTAGGTCATTGTTGCCTGGCTAATATTGTCCAGCTTGTCAAGCATCTTCACCCTTATTCTTCCATAGCAATATGCTTAATTTGATATTGGATGAACTTTTTGCGTCACATGTGTAATATTACATTTTATAATTATCGGACAATACTCCCAGTCATGTGAATGCAATCCAACACGTTTTCAGTTCATGAACAAACCCCATTGGAGAATTAGATATCTACCTAAACTCATAGTTTTGTAAGGTTAGAGAGGTCCATGTAGCATATCAAAAAGTGACACTTTAGCCTAGATTTTATTAACTCACAATGTCCATCTTTAGGCTTTGAGTTGGTCTAGGTTATAACTGAAGCATGGAATTTGCTGCAGTGTTAATGGAGCTTGTGCGCGTGCTTGTGTGGTAGGATCAATGAGCATAGATAATTCATCGAAAGAGACGTATCGTTGGATACTTTTCCGATACTTGGTTACTCCGATACTTCACCTATACTTGACTTTTATGTGTTGGATACTCCTCCAACATCTTCTAAAATTTGCAGCGCTCCTAGGCATATAAAAAATGTATTCTAGACGTAATCAAGACTACAAAGTTCAACGGGAACAAAAATTCTAATTTTGAATGAAGGGTTTATTGCTCTATTACTTGTAAATGTGTTGCATTTAAATAACTTGTCTAGTTTATCAAAATCATTTACATAGTTATTAATTTATATGACTCGATAATGTTTCATAATATGTAATATATGTGTTCTTGTAGTTGTAACTGTTGTAACCTTACAAATTCATGCTATAGATAATAAATATTGAGGTACACATATATGTATAATTTAATTATTATTGGATATTTATACATATATGATACCATATTTTTATCCCGTATTTATAGTTTTGCATTATATATTATATATGTGTACCTATGTATATGGACACACAAAAACACAAATATATACATATAATATTTGCCGTATCCATGTCATACCATGTCCTAGTTTTTCAAAATTAGCCGTATTCCCGTATTCGTATCCTTTCATAGCTGTATCCCTAATCGTGTCCATGCTTCATAGGGTAGGATGCATCATTTTATCTTCACCATCATTACTTTCCCCATTAATGGTTTCGGGTGTGGCACATGGCTCAAAGTTGGGAAGGCTGAACAAAAGAACTAACCATGTTCGACTGCTAGTCTACTAATGTCAATTTTTATGAGTTGGTGCTAAATTTCTGGCTAACACAACTCAGCAAATTTCTAGCTATGACAACTGACAAGACAACTGATTTCACATCTCACATGTGACTCACTAACCCAAGTTCTTAAAGAAATTGACTAAACATTAGCTATACATCTATTCTCTCTCATAATATTGGCATATCCTTTTCTTTCTCTCTCTACTATATATAAAGCTAGAAGTAGGGAAAAGCTTGCACTTATCTGGTTGTTGCTAGAGTTTTCATGTGTTTTGGGTTGTTCTTTTTTTTTTTTTTTTGGAGGAGGGGGGGGGGGGGGGGGGGGGGGGGGGGAGGGGGATTACTCATGAATTCCCATTCCCAAAAAGCTCAGAAACATTTATAGGTACTATGTATGACTTCTACTTAAATATCTAACTATTTAGATAAGACCTAATGACCTATTTACAATTTAACTGAAGTGATACATTTGGATCCCTTAAAAACCTTATGAAGCCTAATAATATTAGAATAATATAGACTTGACTTGCATTTAAATTAAATATGCATGAACACACATACACCTTGCATTTAAATGAAATATGTGTAAACACAGGCACACCCGCCACGCACACACCGAGTTGGCTGCTTTTGGAAGAAATTGAACTAAATCCCTTTCCATTTAGATTCAGTTATTGTAAAACAAAAATTAGGATTCACTTTGTTCAACCTGACATAATTTAGAGTGACAAAAATTAAAAGTCCTAGCGGTTTTAATTTTTCTCTGTGCATGAAATTGGCTCAAAATGGACACTAAAAAGTAACAAGTTGTTTAATTTTACGGCCTAAAACATTTGAAATCCTAACAAAAATTTGTGTGATGGTTTTAGAGTGTTTAAATTATGATCAAAAGTTTGTATTATTTATTTGTGTGCCCCGAACCATAGATCTAGATAACTTGTGATTTTTAACTAGTCATTTTGTGCCTACTTGATGAATAGGGAAGAAAACTCACATGATCCTATTTTTTTACGCACCATAAGTGATATACTTCAACTTCAACGGAGTGGATTTCATATTTGGATGGCATATGATTAGACTTTCATGGTAAGTTTTTAGCTCCTATACATGTGAAAGTCAAAATGTTCTTTACATTATCACATAAAATCAAAGAAAAAGATAAATAAAGAACTTCAAAGGTCTAGCAGTATGTTTAACTATTATACAAAATATGGATGCGTGTGCCATCATAGCACTACCCACATAATGAAGTTGGTTTAGCCACTATCTTGTCTTTTGGAAAATTTTATGAGCATAAAATTTTAATTGGATGGGTTTCGTTCATCAAATCTTAGTATATGAGACTTAAATTGATGAGTTTCTTTTAAATTAAACATGATTTCTAATTAGCATGGATCCATATTTATTATTTTTTACTTTAAATAATTTATATGGGATGACTTCATATCTATCTATGCAAATGTGATTTACAATTATCTAAATGTGTCGTATCTAACTATAATAATACAGATGTGATTTTTTCAAGGAAAAAAATGCAAATAATTATATATTCAGACCCAGTTGATTGTATATTAATGTGTTTGACAAGATTTCTTAAGATTTGAATATTATAATTAGAATTTAGGTGGAATTGTAATAAATTCCTATGCTAATAGATTTCAATAGTAATTCTAAAAATATTGTGTTCATTTCTCTCTCCTTTCCAGCATCCTTGCTCGCACTTGAAATCATATGTTTAAGAAAAGTTTGGGATGTTCCAATTAAAATAAAAAAGTTATAAATGCACTCAAAATGATATAAAAAGAAATTGATATGAGCCCCTAATTGCTTTTTTGGAATCATCATTAGCTTACATTTTTTTTAGTTAAATGCTCTCCTTTCTTAGAATACCAGTATATTAGATTCTAGTTTGATGAGTTTTCTCGATGACTCGAAATTCTAATTTGGTTGAATTTATTTTATATTTTTACTCGATAATTTTTTTATATTTTCTATTTAAATTATTTATTTAAGATAATTTCACATTATCTCTTTGTATGTGCCTTTTGTAGTTATAGTTGTAAAAATGTATACTATTTCTTAAAAAAGAGGAGATAATTAAGTAGAAATAGTTTGTTGCATATAAATATATTTCATTATATTTCTTAAGATTTGAGAGTTAGATTTGTTTAGATTTTGATAATGATTGACAATTGTTACCTCCAAAGTACAAGTTTATTTCTTTTTAATATGGATTGTTGTAATTTAACCAATAATTAAAATACATGTGTAGAGAGAGAAGGGGGACATGGCTCTAAACTTCTTTCTTTTAAGAGTAAATTATATATGTATAGTTTTGAAAGAAACAGATATAGCATACGGGATGAGATATGAGCTCAGCATGTCATGAACTATGAAAAGTAGTGTATGTTAAAATAATGGAATAAATAATGATAATACTGAACAGTAACAGTCTCTTGCGCAAGCATGCTGCCATGAGCACAACAGAACACACAGATGTGTGGCTAATAATAAAATGCACCCCAAATAGAAGTATCATCTTGATACATGTTTAGTTTGTGTGTTTGAATGTCTCCGACATGACATGACTTCAAGATAGAAGTGTCGTGCCACATAAGTAATAGTTGATTCTCATGAGCCAGATTTGATGATTATCATAGAAAAAATGAGTGCGTGAGAGTAATCCAATTTCGTTGGAACTATGTAAATGTGAAATGCAAGTGTCTTGAAAATGGTTGAATATGCAATACGATGATAGACTTTAAAACGATAAAGATTAAGCAGTCACATCCTAGCAAGTCACATCCCAAACAACTATAACATACAAGATGAGCTACGAGCTCAGCAAGTAATGAATTATGACAAGTAATTACTGCAAAACAAATGAATAGAAGATAGCTAGTAGCACATGAAAGTTTTTAAGCGGCAGCTCATTTCAACATTCATCTTGATCACATCTTCTCAAGGGTTGTGTATATAAATTTCTGGGGTTTAGATCTCATTTACTTATTCTCAAAAAGCCCCTAAATACCTAATCTGGAGCCATTATTTCCTAAAAAGTAAAAGCATCTTGAATTTTATTATTCCCTCAAAAGAGGGGGAAAAAAGAAGAAACTCCCAAAAAAATCCGGCCCGCACCACTGATTAATTTTGTTGACTCACCTTAAGCAATCATTCATTTCCTTTTTCATTGCTTTTTTGATCATTGCGAACAAAAGGTATTCCATTCAGAACTCATATTTTTCTATTTTATTCCTTCATAATTTTTATGGGTTTTTTCCATATCGACACTTGAAATCTTTTTTAATTCCGTTTTCACCCCCGAAATCTTTATCCTTCAATTTTGACACAAAATATTTTTAAGATGGTACAAAAACCCACCCACCGTTAGTTACTTCGTTTATATTAGAATATGCAAGGATTATACCTTGAATTTGGACATAATCTATTTAAAGGAAGTAATATGACCTAATTTTCCTTCTCTAATCTTCAAACTCTTATTCTCCATTTTCTCATCAAACCCTGAAAAATATTCTTCGCAAAATCTCAATACCCATCATGAACGAACAAGCTTACTTGTCCAATCTCTGTAAAATGAAAAAAACTTAACATCAAATTCATAATAAAGATGAAATTTTATGTTTATATTTCCTCTTAGATTGAGACCCATTAGCACAATTCATGTCCCACACATCGACATCCTTTCCATTCGCAAATTGAAAATAAGTCATTGTTCAACATCAAATTCATCAAGAAGCAAAGATCCAATCTCTTTCTATCTTACTCCTTGCATTCATCTTGATCAAATCCATTCAATCAGTTTCCACAAGCTCCAAAGTTTCATACCTCATATTCCTTTGCCTTTATTTCACTGAGTGTGATGCACAGAAAGAATTTGGCTGCGTGGTTCGGGTTTGGTAAAATGAAATAGGATCAATCATTGAGGATAATTGGACTTTTGACCCCTGTTACGAGGTGGTTATTTGTGACACATTGAAAGATTTTGGAGGACGAAATGATAATACATAGATTTCAGGGGCGAAGATCGAATTAGCAAAGATTTCAAGTGTTGGCATGGCAAAAACCCTAAAAACGTTTTAGATTTATTTTGGTTCTCAAGAAAACATTCTCATCTAAGATCGTCTTTATTGGCGAAACACTATATCACCAATTTAACCCAGAAATATGCTAAAGCAAAAGACATTCATTGGGTTATGTTTGTTAGAAGTTTCCCAAGAAAATAGACTATATTTTCAATTTTCTGAAAAGAAATTTATTGGCTCTTTAACTATGACGAGGGAAAGTCTTATTGTTCCTTTATAAATTTCAAATTTTCAAAATTTCAATTTCAGTTCTATACAAGAGGCAGAAGGAAGAGGAAATTGGTCAAAATGGTTAATTAGAGAGAACCATGCTTTAAGGCATTGAGAGATTGCATCATTGGCTCAGGCAGGCCATGAGAAAGAGGAGATGACCATAGCTACCAAAGTTACGAGGCAACACTCTAACCCTAAAAGCTAAAACACATTACATGCCCCATAGAATCTGCAAATCCTAATGCCTAACCTTCCAGTTGCAGGTTTCTTTAGCATAAACATGTCTTTATCGAGCTTCTACCCTTAATTTTATGGTTTTTGGTGCCTTGAAAATTCTGTGATTCCTCTCCTTCCAAATGTGCCAAACTGCTTCAGAACAGTTCTTACTAGGACAGATAGTTTAAGCCTTTATATTTGCTTTCAAGAAACATGGCCTCCGCAATCAAGTTCATAGCAGCAGTCATCCCCGATTTCAGCCTGCATAGAGCCAATATCTTACAGGAATAGCTACATTTAAATAAGAGGTGCTCTATTTTTTATAGGGCTGAAGTAGCATAGCACACAACATTAATCTTCTGGAAGAACCCATTGATTTGGTCTATCCCTGGTGAGCAATCTGTCATGTATTGGTTTTAATAAACAGCAAGATGTCTTTGGACTGTGATTCGTGAGCCAATAAACAACAAGACTTATATATGTATGTGGCATGCATGCATGTTTGCTGTCTTTGTGTATGTATGTATATATGTATATAAAATGGGTGTATAGCCCCCTTTTGAAAACCTCCATAACCCAATTGTACCCCTTTACCACAGAGCTAGGCCTGACTGACAATATATCCATATTTTACTTGTGTGTACACAATTAAAATTTCATACACATGCATTGCACAAGCTAAAAACTAGTGAATATAAGAATCAGAACTGATAGCTGATGCAGGATATTATGATAGTTTACTGGTGGTTTCAAGTTCAGAAAAGATGGCTTTGGAGAAACAATTTTATTCTAGCGAACTGTCTTTGTGTGCAGGGCATGTATGGCGACTATGGGCATACTGTATTACCGATTGGCTCAGAGTCTTGGTGGTGACGTACCAGAAGATGAGCATCAATGAGTAAGCTGGGAATCACTTTTATATGGTGTTATTTTGTATTCCATGCATACTTTACTTGTTGATGCGTAATATATTTCACACAGGGAGTTACTGTGAACTTCATGCAGAACACTCAGCCACCAATTGTTGCTACAGACAGTGCTCTTATTTCATCAAAGGAACATTTAGACGAGCTTTTGCTTACAATCATGATTTTCTCATCTATTTTGTAGTTATCCACATACATCAGTTTAATACTGGAAGCTGTTGATGACCCGTAGCTCCCCTCTTCTTGTTTTGGGCCTTGGTGATGTTTTTCTTCAGTGTTGCTTGTTGCATATATAGGAAACTGAGGGCAATAGGCCACTCCTTGTGCAAGAAGAGTTGGCTATCTGCCAAAAGGGTACGGCTATCAGTAAGCTTTCACTGATATTTGTTGTTTATTGTACCGAAGGTTAGATATAGATGGCCCTCTGATGTTATAAAATTGAGTGTTAGAAAACTATTAATGGCGGCTTTCCAGAGTGCTTCAGGGTCGATGCTTTTTTTTGAGATGGGGTTCTCTGGTGCCATTCACTGAAAATTCGTGTTGATAATGGAAACCGTGTGCTTATATTATTTCCCTTTGCCGACCTTGGATTACTTTGGTTCCTTTATGTGGATATTTTCAAATGAGGATTGTGGGTTCCATTCAGGATAAAAGCAGGTTTCATATTTTGATAATCCTGTAATTCTTCCTTTGCTCTGGGTTATTTCGTTACTACAAGATGCAGTGGGAAGTAGATGTTGGATGCTATGTCTTTAAAGTAGTCTTCATGATTAAGTGACCTTAACGACATTAACATGTTCGTATCGTGCTGTTGATATTCTTGGAAGACCACATGGATCATGTAAATGAATGTTGTGGGCTGAAAGTTAATTGTTAGATGTAAGCCTCCCAGATTCTTTTGATGCTGTAGTGTGATGATGAGCCTGGAATCTTGCTAATATTTTGGTGTTCTTTCATGTGTGTTCCTTGTGTTCTGATTTAGACAAGCAGGCGTTTGCTGTATGTGAGTATGAACTGGACTTTCAGCTTTCTTTTCTGTTGTCGAGCTAATAACTAGAGAGTGCTGTTCAACGTTATAGTTGCGCGTTCAGTTTACTACTTGCAGAAGATTTTACTAGCTTGAAACTGTATGAATGCAACCTTTTTATGATCAATTTTTATGTGTCTTCCACATCGATTGAATACTTGAGAAAGAATAGAAATAACTATCTTTCATGTCGGGGCTGTTTGGTTGCAAGGAAGTGGGCGGAAGTAAGGAAATAAGGAAGTATAATTGCTCACTTCCCTATCTATTCAAACACCGGAAAAAGAAAATAAGAAAACCTCTTTTCCTTTTTTCTTCTCTCTTTTACACGACCATTTTCACATTTCCAGAGTGTTACAATTAATTTTGTATTCATGTAAATCTCATTTGTAATAAATTGTAGCACAAAACAGTTAATTTTTTGATCATGTAAATCTCACTTGCATTCTAATTGCAGTCTATTTTTTATTTTTCTTAATTAATTTTTTTTTAATATTATTTTACGGTCAATTTTGTGGTCAATTTTTCTACTTCCACTTTCACATTACCATCCAAATACGGAAAAGACAAAATATTTTTCAAACCACACTTCCCAACAACATCTAAACACCAGAAAACTTACTAGCCAATTCCTAAGTTCCAAAAGGAATTATTATTACTTCCTCACTTCCACTCTTAACCAAACAGGCCCGTTGTCTTTACCTGTGCAAATGTTGAAATAGTCCTGCATGAGAGTGGAGGTCGACATAGAATTTATCGTAGGCATTCAACCCCCTCCATTATTTTCTTCAAAGAATTTAAAGAATCTGAAGAGGAGTCCTTTGGAGATTTTGGGATTTCATCCAAGCAAATGAAGTGTCATTTAGTCCTAGTTCTTATAAACTAACTTCAGGAAAAAATATGGTAGGGGTACAACCAGCTGTGATGGCAAATCAGGACACTACCATTCACGTTATCTGGAACAGGGCTCTTTTGTGTGTGTGATGAGCAAATTTCCCAATGACAACCTCATTCTGTACTCAAAGATGTGGGTTTCTTCTTCTTGTCGAAAAAAAATTCACTTTGGGTTTCATTTTCAATAAAAGGAACTCTCTATGTTCTTTTAATGAGCAACCACTAATAGAAAATACCACTCATCAATAAGGGACCCAGAGTTTTTTTTTAAATTTTTCTCTATATTTAGCAGCCACCAATAGAAAATACCCCTCATCAATAAGGGACCCAGAGTTTTTTTCCCCTTCTATATTTCGCTCTGTCTATTGTGTTTTTCATCAAAGAGAATGATGAGATTGATGAGACCTCAAATAATCATACTTATTTATAAATAGACATTTACACAAATCAGAAAACTAAACAAAACTTGATAAACAAGAAACTCTAATTATCAAAAAGATAATAACACCTAATAAAATAATAAATAAATAACATAATAATTAATTCCTAATTTTGTTCTCCATCATTTCCCCTGGTTGAAAAGAACTTGTCCCCGATGAGGTAAAACCTAAATAGCCCTCCAAGAAGCAATGATCAAGGCGATGGAATACATCTTCAGGAATCTATGCGTCATCAGTAGAGGGACAATTCTTCCATCGAACAATGAAGCGACGATAACCACCAAAATATGAAGTAATAAACTCATCATCTAAGACATTAAGAATCTCATCTGGTGGTTCTAAACCAGTGGAAGGAGCACGAAGAACCAAAGTGTGAGACGTGCCTACAGAAGCAGAAGAAGGCAAAACTGCAGGCTCAAATGTGTCTCGATAAGAAATAAGTCTGTCACAACTGGACTGATAGATATATTCGATGGCAAATCAATTAAAAAACATTGGATTTAAGCATACGAAGAATAAGGTATGGCTCAATGGTTCGAGCATGTAACTTTTTACAGCATGTTTAGAATAGCATTCAGGACAAATGTGAACCATAACATAATCCTCATCATTAAATTCTCTATGCCTACGATACATCAACAGTAGCAAGTTATAAGTACCATTGCTTAAAATAATTTTTTCGTCCAATCTCTACATGCAAATTATAGATATGTTCAGCAAAAGCTTGGGTATAATCAGACGGGCGATAATCAGTAGGCAAAGAAGAAAATCAATGTTGGCAGGGAGAAAGATCATGTACAATCTCAAAAGGACTTTTACGTGACATAATTATTGTATGAAAACTCAATATATGACAAAATAAGGTCTCAATTTTCAGACTTTTCTCTAACTAAGCATTGAAGCAAATCATCTAAACTACGGTAACAATTTTAGTTTGACCATCAGTTGAGGTAAAAAGTAAGAATACTTCAATGTAGTTCCAAACAACTTAAAAAAAATTCAGAAGTAGCTAACAAACTTAACATCTTTATCAAACTATGGTTGGAAAAGGTCATGTAACCTAACAATCTTCTTAAAGAATAATTTAGTCATATGTGAAGCATCAGTACTTAAGAATAAGGAATGAAGTGAGCCATTTTAGAAATTCTATCCACAATAACAAAATAAAATCATGTTTTCGCGCAGTTTTTGGCAATCTTAAGACAAAATCCATGCTAAGATCTCTCCAAGGGGTACGTGGAATAGGAAAGGGTGTGTACTTACTAGTATTATTTATTAGATTTACCTAATTGACAAGTGTGATACCAGGGAACAATGTGAACAAATCTCTTTTCAATGAAGGCTTACAAAGCATGGTGAAACTATCTGCAGCTATTAAGGCAAAGACAAATCCAGACTCGACACTTTCTTTCTCAATATTTTGTCAAGATTTGGAGTCATTGGGTCGAACTATTACTAGAAGATGACTTAGCTATAAGGCGGGTGTGAGTGACTGGCTTCACGGGTCTCAAAAGACTGGTCTTCTTATCATGTGTAAGTTTATATGTATTATTATGATCGCAATGTGTCACAGCATTATGATACAACCAAGCTGGATGGCCTAGCAAAAGATGAGCGAAATTCATAAGTAATACTTCACAGCAGATGTCCTCGGAATACGATCATTCATAACAAGTAAGAAAGTCTTATCAACAGGTAAGAAAGTCTTATCTACTCAAGCTACCTTAAATGGACGATGATATGGCTTTGTCTTAAGGGCAAATCTATCAACAATGGACTTAGAAGACACGAAAATACCTTCATCGATGACTAGCTTACATGATTTTCTGTTTATAAGAACAAAAGTGTGAAAAATACAAGTATGTTACCATGATCACTATCATTGAGGGTGGACAAACTGTATCTCATTACTGAAAGATAATTCTCATCAAAGGAGAATCATCCTCATTCATCACAGAAGGATTCTCATCATAATCGGGCTCTAAAGGATCCATCACTAAAAGTTCATCAGTATCCTCAAGCAAGCTATCATACTTGCAATGATACTGTGGACAACAAGAAGCTATATGACCTTTGGCATGACAATGTTGACACTCGATTTGGAATACAAAAGGGTGAGCACAGGACGAAGTAGGTGTTATAGTCTTAGTCAAGCTAGTGGAAGAGGCAATAGGAGTAGACCCTGATGGTGATACAGTATTGACACGTTGGGGATGAGACTTAGAAAGGTGCTAGAACAAGTATTAGGATTGAAAGGAACACGCCCAGGAACGACACAGAGAACTTCTCATAGTCTAAGTTTTTTTGATATGTGATATCTAAGGAATGAAGTGGGTAGACCTTAACTTCACGCTTGATATCTTCTCTTAAACCATTAACAAACCTAGACAGAAGAATGTTGACCCAATGGCACAATCACTTTATTTGTTTGATGATTTCAAAATTCATGTAGTTAAGCACTAACATGTTTGTCTAGTAAGTATAAGTTTCTCAGGATTCCAAGTTTAACTTCAACCAACTCTAAAGATGGAGAAATTGAAGCAAGAATTCTAGAATAGTAAAGTCAAGTGTTTGGATGCGGAGAAGCACCAGAAGAAGAAAACTTGTAATTTTGGCTTGTGCTTATGCTATGTAAGATGTTAGTTTATTAAAATTCAATTTAGTTGATTAGAATGCTCAGCGACACACACACACACACAAATACACAAAATAATTTCTTATTTGATTTTTCAAAATAGAATTTTGACAAGTTTTTTTATTATTAGTACATAAGTGTTGATTTTACAAACAAAAGATTTCTCTATGAAATAAATTATTTATATAGTTTATAAATACAAGATATATATTATTTTGTATTTGGTTTTAAGAGTTTATTAAAATAATTGAAAAGATTTTCATAAATTAAAAATACCTTGTTTTTGGGCTGAAGCCGGTCGTCCGCCCGATCGATCTAGTATGCACAGTCATGCACAAAGTGATAACACTAAGCTAGATCGACTGCGATTTGACCGACTGCTTCAAGCTAAGTTGGCTGGTTCTGGTGACAAGCAGAGTTAAAAGAACTCTAAGCTCTAGCCGGTCGACCGCCAAGTTGACCCACGACTATGGCTATAATTTAGCCTGAAGTCGGTCGACTGACGGGTCGACCACCTAAGCTACAAATTGTTCTCTTTTGCCTTTAACGGCTATTTTCAGGTTTAGTCTCTCTCAGCTTGTTTCTAACGGCTAATTTTGGTAGGAAACATTTATATTTGGTTTCCTTATAAATAGGGGTGATGTAGATAGCCATTTAATTAATTATCATCAAGAAATTAATTACACTGTTTTTACAAAAAAAATTCAAGAGAGTTCTAAAAAAAAATTTAAGTTTACATTGTGCTACCTTTTCCACATTCTTCAAGTTTTTTCATTCACAATCTCTGAGTTTCTGTCTCTACAATGGATTATAGGATTGTGTATTAAGAATTTGTGATCTTGTGAGAGGTTATCACTTCTTATACCTCTTTGAGTTGATCCTCTAGGGAAAGAGGATAGAGTAAGAAGTCGCGGCTCCGAGGTCTTACAGGATCGGTGTGAGATTGTATTTGGTTCAAGTATCATAGTGAAAAAGTGAGAATCCTCTAGAAGTGGAGGCAGGGACACTAGGTCAAGGGGACCGAACCTCAGGAACTTATCACTTGTGTTTGTGCTTGCTAAATTTTCTCTCAACATTATCTCCTCTTATTTATACTTGCTCATATATTGCTTTCATTGCATTTATTACATCTTGCTTATTTGGTTAATGCTTCGATATCATTCTTGTGTTATGTTGCTCTTTATTGATATAGTTGATATTACTCTTGCACTATACTGTGTTTGTGATAAAATCAAGAAAGCTAAT
>JAVJIF010015107.1:0-137277 GCA_038442645.1 Agave tequilana | reverse complement strand
AGTGAGATAACTTGCGTCAGTCGACCGGGCGGTCGACCAGCGTGTCAGTTCTGATAGCAGATGGGAACCACCTTTTATGTTTGTTGCCTTTCTCTCTTATATATAAATAGAGATGCGTGTTCATTATTTTGTAACCTAGAAAAGTGTGAGAAACATATTCCTCTTATAAACCCTTTGATCAATTAATAGATCTCTCTCAATTTTGTCTCGAGGACATAGACAAGCTCGTCGAAGCTCGTTAATTGTGCACTTGTGTCTTGTTTCTTGGCTCCTCTAGAACTCTACACGCTAGCCTAATCTAATATGATATAATGACTAAAATTCCTTCTCTGAGTCTGGGCCCTCGTTGGAATAACATGAATAATCGCAGTAGAACTCAGACTGAGTGGGAGCATCAGCTCAATAATGTTTTTCACACTGCATCCACCACTTCCAGTGTTTTTTTTTTTTTTATATAGCAAAACTGTAAGTTTGAGTTTGACCTGAAATCTGTCACAACTCACTCTCATTTCTCATAATCGAATCAAGCTCTCATGACTTTGATTCAAACACATTGATAAGAAGAACTTTGAGATATGAATATAGAAAAACATCGTTGCAAACTTATCATACAATGATTTAGGTTTAACATTGCTCAGAGGCAAATAATAACTCCTCTGCGATTTCTGTGCTACAGTAAATTAATCAGCTGCTGACTTATTATTTTCTCCCCTTAATTTGTAGACCCCCACATGGGTTTCTTCCTCCAATGACCATCGTATTGCTCCCTCTCTTGTCAATGGGGCCTCACTGTCGTGTTCTTCTCATGTCTCGTAGTGCAAGCCCATGCGTTTTTTTCTATTCAGAAAAATAAAAAGAATAAAATGAAAATGGGGAGCTGACCTTGATTGGGTCAAAGTCGTCACATGAATTATTTGATGGGAAAAAAACCAGGTCCTCTGGCAAAATGAGCCAATGAGTTGAGAATTGACAGTTGAGAATGAAATTGGGGAGCTGACCTTGAGTTAGGTCAAAGTCGTCACCGACTCTACAGAAACAAGCCGCATGGCACCTGTTAAAAATTATAATTCAAATGCTCATGAAAATCAAATCAACTTTGAGTAAGTTTACGAGTTCAGAATTTTTAAAATTTAGTCTTAAAGTCATAATTGTATTAAAATTAATTTAAATTTTTTTTATTTTTTTAATAAAGTAAGTATTAGATTAGACATAGGAGTTTCATTTGTATTGTTTTGCTTGTAAAAGAAACGCATACTCAATATTTTGTAATGAAGAGAAAAAAGAAAAATGAGAATAACAAGAGTGAGCAAATTTTGTAGTTGAGAAATTATTTGAAAGATATTTTTGTTTTGGGTTCTTCAAATAAATTTTTTTGTTCCTCTTCTTCAAAAATCAACGGTGATATTATAGGTTGGTTAGTGTCCGCGACGTGTCAAAAAAAAGGCTTTAAAAGGAGAAAAAAAATGGCTAACAGGTGGTTTCAATTTGTGATTCTTTACTTCACAAAAAATAATTACAAGATTTGGAGCATCAAGATGAAAGAGTTTTCTCACAAACGTTTTAGAGATTGTGGAAAAAAGTTCCAAGGAGACGCAAAAAGATGAAAACAAATTAAAACTAACTGAGAGGATCTTAACAATCTAGAACAACATGACTAAACTCTTAATATATCGTGCAGTTTGCAAGTGAAATGACAAAGTGAGTTTGGAATATTTTACGGAAGATATATTAAAAGAAGAAGTTAGAGACAACTAAAAACACTAAAGAGTTGAATTAAACGATGGGAAAAATTCAAGAAGCTCAAGATATAAGAGAGATGAAAGAAGTACAAAAATTAAAGAGTTCAAAAAAGAGATACTCATGAAATCTGAAAAAATCATGAAAGCAAGATTATGTAAAGAGAAGATTGAGAACAGCGAGAAGAAAAAAAGAAAAGAAAGAGGAGGAAGAGGAGAAGCGAGAAGACAAAACAAATAAGAAGAGGAAGAGGAGGAAGAAGCGGAGAACAGCAAGATGAAAAAAAAGAAAAGAAAGGGTAGGAAAAGAAAAAAGAGGAGAAGAAAATGTAGAAAAAAAGAAGAAAATAAGCATGGATAAATTCAAGTTACAACGGCAAAATAGTACAAAGTTATACTAATTTTGGTAGTGAAAAAAGTCAAGCACCTACATCAGAGGGGAAAAAAAGGAATTACACAGTAAAAGTAACCTTTTAAGAAGTCATGTAGATCATCAGGGGCCGTTTGTTTCGCGTAAAACTCCGTAATTCGTAAATGACTTACTACCCAGTTACAACTACGGCGTTTGTTTGGACCGTAATTCGTAAAAGACTTACGTAACTCAACTAACACTCACTTGCAACCCAGTTACCACTCACTTACAGCCCAGTTACAGTTAATTTTGTGGTCATACAAATTTGTAATATTTTTTTATATTAATATTAAAAAAATTTAATATTTAACTTTTTTAATATTTATTTACAGTATTAAAACTTTTAAAATCACCAAATAGTCAATTTTGTGGTCAACTTTTTCACTTACGACTTATACATTACGACAACCAAACACCGTAAAGTACAATACACTTTCCCCACTTTACAATTTTTATTTCCAACCAACACCGTAAAATTTACATACATGTAACTCATTTACAATTGTAAAAGACTTTACCAATTACAACTACAAACTACGGCCAGTTACGACAACCAAACAGACCCAAAGTGGAAGCAAGATATCAAGACATCATCAAAGTAGGATTCGATATCATCAAAGCAAAAGACAAGAATGTTAGATACTCTTATCTTTAAATATCTTTATTCTATTATTAGATACTTTATTTTTAGATACCCTTTTCTTATCTTATCTTATTACTCATTTTCTTATCTATCTACTCTCTTGTATCTATATATTGATGTAATTGCTTTATGAATAAACATACTGAAACTTCTTCTTCTCTAAATTATCATGGTATTAGAGCCTCTCAAATTTTTTCTTTACTAATCGAACTTCTCTTGGTGCTCTCGAGCCTGCGTTGGGTCGCGCTCGCATAGCGTGCGAGCCTGCGTTGGATCGCGCTCGCATAGCGTGTGCTTAGCGTCAGGCCACTTTCGCCTCATACAACATTAAAGCTTTCCTTGTCGATCTCGTGCATTCTCTTCCGCCTCAGTCAAGACCGAGTCCTCGCTGCTCGCATCCACCGATATCGGCTCCGCCATCACCCGTCTTCCTCCCCCGTGAATCTCTCCAGCGCGACATTTGTCATCGAGATCTGTTCAGTCTCTGCCACCACGAATTCTATCTCTCGTCTTCTAGTGCTGCCTCTACCACCTTGCTGCATAATTTATGTAGTCGAGTTTTCGTGAGACATTCTACCTCTGTCCTCACTCATTTTGCAGCACAATTCACATAGTCGAATTCTCGCGAGCCCTCATACCTCTGTCCTCTTTCATTATGCAAGCATCATGGTGTCACGCCCTTCCCAAAATACGCTAAAGCGGAGTCGCCACGAGGGTCGGCGACGTATATACGCGAGGAAATACCCCACGTATACACGCTAAGCCTAAATTAACCTGAACAAGCTATAAATCTGAACCATAATAATCAACGATCACTGCAATAATACATATAGGCTACACATGATCTTAAATGAAATAAGAAATAGAATAGAAGCTAGGTGTGATATACAGGAATCAAAGATAATAGTAGAATAAGAAAATGAAAATACCAGAATAAAAAGGAGGGAGAATCCAGCTCCTAGCAAACTTACAGTCTCATCGAACACCTGCACAATAGAAACAGCGTCCAATATCTGGACGTACAAATCTAGGGTCGTCAGAAAGCGACCTAGTGAGTGTGTGTGTAAAGAGAACTGCTCGTGCATGTAAACAGTGTGCACAAAATAATAACAGATAACTGCAAACACTAATAACATGATAAATAAACACTGAATAACAATAACATAATATGTACAATAAAGACAAGTAAAATAACTGTAAACAAACAACTGATGTCAAGATGTGTAACCTATCATATGTCACTAGTCTGGTATATAACCTGGTCATGTGTATGGTCATATGTCTATCATAGCTTATTTATGTGTACAATCAGGTGATTACGATCAGTCACAATACGTTATAACAGTTCATTATCATTTATTATGTCAGCGAACACCAATTGCCACATGTAATAGGCGCATCCCATACTACGTCTACTACACGTGTCAATCGATATCCTAACTTAATTGAAATTAATAGAAGAGATTGTCCATGCTTTAGGTGGTTTCGTGCATATCCGGAACTACGGCCTCAGTTTCCTGGCGCTGAACCAGGCCGTATCGCTAGGTACTCAGTAACAGTAACAGTAATCTCATTATGAAAACAGTAGAACAGTAACAGTACAGATGGGATGTCAGTCATCCCCCAGGAACCCTGCAGTGGAACCCTCAGTCGGCTGCGCAACTGTATCCTAGGTCCACCAAAAATACAGACGCTATCTCCTCCATCAATTTCCCCAATCCCAGTATAAGTTGTTCAATTTTCGTTATTATTTAATTCAGTAAAAACAATCAATACCCATGTTACTTATAACACTGGGACGATGTGGTGACAGTAACGATAACAGTACAGTAACAGTCAATCAGTAATCGTATACACGGTGAACAATATCAGTAATAGTAAACAGTAACAGTAACCGTGTATACGATAAACAATAGGACTGTACAGGGTGTTACGGTCAAACAATCTTGTCCCAGTAACTTTCAGTAACATGAATTATACAGTAACAGTCTAGACCCTCTAGTCAATATACAATCTCACATATATAACCATCCCAAATCTCATACTTATACTGAATACAATACTAATGAATCTGCCAGCTCATAATTTCCATAGTCATCATGAACATCGAGTATCAATCCATATCGAGTAGTCTGGTACAATAAACCACCGTCTCAATATATCATAATTAGTGATCAGTTCTCTCACCCTATCAATCAGCTCTGATCCTCAAGTCATCAATATATTCACATCTCAATAACTGAAATAACAAATGTTCTGACACATCTATTTAGATCTCCACATTCCAGTCTGATCAAAGTCATCACACACTCTAACTTTTATCAAGGTCAAACATAAGGTCCAAAGTCGAGTAATATATCAGATATATATATATCTAAGATCTATCAGGTCAAGTCAATCCAACCAATATCTGATCCTTGAAATCCTATTCATCAATCTATAGCCAATATCATAACTCAGGGTAAAGTCCTCAATCCATAAAAGATCTAATAACGGCAGTCAGACTAAAGTTAGTCGACTAGGGGAAGGAGCAAGTCGACTAGGGTAAGGGTTAGTCGACTAACAAATATAATGAGTCGACTATAAAGGGTACTAGTCGACTAACAGGGAAGGCAAGTCGACTAACAAATATAAGTATTGGTCAGCAATAGGGCTACACAACCTTTAGAACAGCAACTAGTCGACTAAGGCTATTATAAGTCGACTAGTATAGGAGTACTAGTCAACTATAGGAAATGCAAGTCGACTAATATAGAATATTAGTCGATTACAAGAAATGACAAATCGACTATGGTAGGTTATTAGTCGACTATATGGAATGGGGTAGTCGACTAGGGTTGGTTACAGTTGACAAACAGAAAGTCGACAACTATTCTAAAAGGAAACCTAGTCGACTATAGGGCAAAGGTAAGTCGACTAATAGGTGTATTAGTCGACTAATATATGGTGCAAGTCGACTACTACCTCTACCTGCATGCCTATTATTGAGAAAACACCTACATATATTCCCACATTCCATTTAAAACTCCCAAACATAAATAATTCCACATCAGATACACATTCCCAATCTTGTAAACATTAATACAAACACACAATATATATACAGAGAGGGAGAGATCAATCCACACATTTATTTTACACAAAGAGGATGAGTTAGAAACACTCACATCATGGGGACACGGGCGCGTTCGCTTTCGCCTACGGTGATCCACGGCGGTCCACGGAGAGCAGGAAAATGGCTCGGAGTAAGATGTCTCATACACAATAAAACACACACAACACAATAGATAATTCAACATCATATACACATTAATACCCATGCATAAAATGAAAGAAGGGAAAACAGAGATGTGGGGGGGACACTCACGCCTGTGGGATGGTGCTGTCGTCCATGAAGGGGAGGTCGGCTGTGCTGCTGGCGCGCGCTCGTGGAGGCCGAGAAGGGCTCGGGGCTGTACGCGAGGAGGAAGAGCTGCTGGACGCTGCTACTGCGGGCTGCTGTTGTGGTTGCGCAGCCATGGGGGAGGAACAGGTGCTCACGGCCTGCTGCTGCCGCTGTGGAAGAGCAGCCAAGGCCGGCTGTTGCTGCTGTGGTTCGCTGATGCGTTGCCGGAGGCCGAGAAGGGTGGAGCCCAGGGCTGTTGAGCGCTGGTGAAGGGTGGACAGGTGCGGCAGGGCAACAAAGAGGAAGCTCGGCCTGGAGGAGGTGTGTTGCCGCGGTTGCTGGATCCGGTTGCTGGTGGTGTGCGCCAACAGGAGAGAAGGATCATGGGTTGCTCGATCCGGTTGATGGAGGGAGGTGGATCTCCGGCCAAAGAGAGGAGGCGGCCTAGGCTGGAGGAGCTCTGGTGGTCTGCTGCAGGCTGCGCTGCCCTGAAGTGCGGCAAGGCGAGATCCGGGTGCTGGGCGCGCCAATGGAGAGGGGAGGTGGTGCGGCGGCCATGGGTTGGAGTGGCTGGAAGAGAGAAGAAGGTGGGGTGGCTCCCATTGCCGTGGCTGCGCTGCCGAGTCCTGCCATGGTGGAGGACGTCGGCCTGGCATTGCTGGCGGCCTGGGCTGTTTGGGGGTGGAGGTGCGGCAGCAGTGGAGGGGTTGGGCGGCTGATGATAGGATTAGTTTTGGGATTTATTTGGATTAGATTGTGTTGTTAGGATTTGTTAGGATTTGTTAGGATATAGGATTAGTTGGGATTTAGTAGATAGGATTAGTTAAGATTTAGATTATGAGTAATTGAGATTAGGATTTGATTTGGGGTAATTGGTTTGGATCATGGTAAACGGGTTTGGATTTATGAAATGGGTAATAGGTAAATGGAGTTTAGGAACAGAAATAAAAAGAAAGAATAATAATACTACTAATATCAAGAATATTAATAAGATAATCATTAAAATGAAATAATACTAAGAAAATATGATACTTTAAACTAGGGATATGACACATGGTGATCGTCTCTACCCTGCATGGTCGATTCTGCCTGCATCTAATCTCGTTCGTCGATATTCAGTTCTTGTCATCGATATCCTCATCTAGTATGCACGTGTCACCCGTCGTTGCCTCTGCCCTGCAGCCGCTACGCCATCTCGTCCCGATCTCGACCACTAAGGCACAGATCTCTCATCAGTTTCGTCAGGTTTTATCCAAACTCTTGGTGTTTGATCTATTGTAAATTTGAGAGGGTGTTAGATACTCTTATCTTTAAATATCTTTATCATATTGTTAGATACCCTTATTTTTAGATACCTTTATCTTAACTTATCTTACTACTCGCTTTTTTATCTATTCACTCTCTCTTGTATTTATATATTGATATAATTGCTTTATAAATAAACATACTGAAACTTCTTCTTCTCAAAATTATCAAAGAATATAAAAGAGGAACATTATGACCACTATTAAGAAAATTCGAGAAGAGTTCAACAACAAAACGAGAATTTTGAGGAATACATTTGGTTATTATAAAAGGAGATAAAAAGTTTAAAGAAAACTCTCAGTAGTATTCTATGAAAAATCAAGAGGAGCTTAATTGCTATGTAAAATTAAAGGCTTCAAGTGTTCATGAAGGATTTGAATTAAAGGGTGACTGCTGGAAATTGAAATTCAATTCTCATGAAAATAGGAAAGTCAAATTTTAAGTTGATTTAAATTTTGATGTTTATAAAATTTAATGTTAGAGTCATAATTGTATTAAAATTAGTTTAGGAGTTTCTTATTTTCTTTTAATAAAGTAAGTATTAGGTTACGAATATGAGTTTGATTTTGAATTGAATTTGTATTATTTTACAGAAGAGGTATCATTAATATTTGTACCAAAGAAAAAAAATTAAGAGAATTTTTATAATTTGAGAAAAGATTTTAATAAAAATATTTTTCTTTTCAGATTCTTCAAATAAAATTTTGCGTCCATTCTTTAAAAAATCAACAGCCATCATCATGATGACTCGGCCGTACCAAATGGATCTCCAAATGACTGAGTTGGTCTCGTGGTTGCCCCTGCAGAATTTGGCTACTCGCTAGTGTATTCCCTATTATTTATTAAAATTAAAAAAAAAAGAAAGATAGAGAGAGAAAAATAATTGGTCTCCTGCGGCTGTGCGCAATTAGTTCCTTAATTTGATCCTTAGACTTTTAATTAGTCATAACAACATGCTAATTCCAGCCTCGTTTTTATTAATAATTCAAAGGTCAATGTTGGGTGATCCGAGGCAAAAAGAAATGTAACGAAGAGATGGGAAGCACTAGTTGTTCATTCACCTGGTTGTACAACTAGAATTTTAATGCCCTTGCTTGAAATTTGACTTGGCCTCAAGTGTGAGAGTTTATTTCGACCTTACCTATTTTGATTCCACAAAAATAGTTTTTACTTTTTCTTCTTTTTTTTTCCCCCCTAGTTAAACTGCACATGAAGGCATTCAAATGTCACGTGCGCGAGAGTTCGAACCGGCCACTTATGAGAACTCAAAGTCGACCGAATGTCACTTGCGGGGGACAAAAATAGTTATTACTTGAATATGTACAAATTCTTCTCTTTTTATAGTGATCGAGAAAATAAGAATATTATCCTTTGGCTCAAACAAAATTGGGTTGGATCTGTTCGATACAAATTAGATAAAGACCGGTTGGATACGTGCATGAATACAGATATGTAGACTGTATGAATACGAAGACGGAAGCGTGCGTTCACATATTCTATTTTCAGAATCCTTAGCTGATTTTGAATTAACTACAATGATCAATCGCGAGACTATTCTCTACTATTCACGATTGATCACAGTTTTTTTTTTTTAATTTTTCCATTTAGAAGTAAACTAATATTTGCTTAAGGTTGTGTGATTGAATTTTGGTAAAATTAAAAAGAGATGGATTTATCGGGGCAAAATTATGATCTCAACGGAATCCATTAAATCCGCGGAAAATTCTGGTGAAATTCGAACAACAGACAGCAGCAGTGACTGGGCCTCCCAACGATGGCGGCCCGGGGCACGCCGGCCCAAAAGCTGGTCTGTGAAGATTTAAAGTGCAAGCCCAAGAATTGTACAGGCCTGGCTTGGCTTCAGGCCTGAGAGCGGACATAGGCCATTCCTGCGCCAGTGGCGGCAGTGGCTGGCCGGCCCTGGGTCATGGGCTATTGACATCTAGAATGGAAAGAAAGGAGAAGGCGTTGTAGTCACCCGCTGATTAGATCTTGGGTTTGCTCTCAGAGGTCAACGGTTCGACTGTCCGAGGAGGACATGTTGATTATTAAAAAAAATAAGTGTACAAAAATAATGTCGAGTGCCTTTGTCGCAGTGACATCACCCCTCCCACTTAGTGAGGAGGTTTCGCGTTCGTCTCCCCGACTTCACGTGGGCAACGTTGGAAGATAAGTATCCCCCACTCCTGGTAATACGAAAGTAAACTATAATGGACAAAAGTGATTCAAGTATATTCACACATTGAGTACATGGGACACTACTCGTTATAACTTACAACTCTTATGGCCCGTTTGATAATAAGAGTAAGAATTTGGGACCAAGAGAATTCTGAAAGAGTTAGAAATTAGGTTTGTTTGGTGTTTGAAAAGTAGAGCCGTTTATTTCGCGTAAAACTCCGTAATTCGTAAATGACTTACTACCCAGTTACAACTACGGCGTTTGTTTGAACCGTAATTTGTAAAAGACTTACGTAACTCAACTAACACTCACTTGCAACCCAGTTACCACTCACTTACAGCCCAGTTACAGTTAATTTTGTGGTCATACAAATTTGTAATATTTTTATATTAATATTAAAAAATTAATATTTAACTTTTTTAATATTTATTTGCAGTATTAAAACTTTTAAAATCACCAAATAGTTAATTTTGTGGTCAACTTTTCACTTACGACTTATACATTACGACAACCAAACACCGTAAGTACAATACACTTTCCCACTTTACAATTTTATATTACCAACCAAACACCGTAAAAATTACATACATGTAACTCGTTTACAATTGTAAAAGACTTTACCAATTACAACTACGAATTACGGCCAGTTACAACAACCAAACAGAGGAGTTGAGAATAGTAAGTGAAAAAGTTTGTCGGAGAATTAGAAAGAGTTAGGTTTGATAATTTGACTTTTGACTATTTTCCCTCTCAACATTTGAAATTATTCCTTAGTTTTATTTAAAAGTAAATAAAGGATTTTTAACACAGAATTCCTGCTTGAACTATAATTATTAATAAATATGACTTATAATATATGTTAATAATTATTTTTACTGACATTACTTTTTGAAGGATAATTTATAGACATTTAATACATAGAGAGAGATGGATTTGCGTTATGCGGAAAAGATTCGAGGCTAAATCTTTCCCACTCAAATATAACCCTACGATATCTAAATGCAAGATCAATTTCGTTGAAATTTGATCTACAAATAACTAAAAATCAATAATCATATATTTTGAATATCTTTTGCCCATCTATCAAATAGGCGCAAAATGGAAGTTACTTGAAATAATGTGGAGCAACTTTAACGGAGTGGATCTTGCATTTGGAGGGAGAGGGGGAGGGAGAGGGGGAGACTTGTGTCATTCCGGAAGGATTCTGTGGAGAGGGGGAGGGAGAGGGGGAGACTTGTGTCATTCCGGAAGGATTCGAGATAGAATCCTTCCCACTCAAATACAGCCCAAAAATATTCGAATACAAGATCCATTTTGTTGAAATTGATTTATATTATCTGAAGTATCTATAAACCAAAAATCAGGTATTTTAAATATTTTTTGCCAATACATCAAGCAGGAAAAATGAAGGATCACCTAGAGGGGGGTGAATAGGTGAAGGCTATTCTAAGGGTCACTTAATGTCAAATGATGCGAATAATGCGGAAGCTAAAAACAATTATGACCTAATTAAATTTTTACACTAAACACTAGGTATAACACAAGAGTGTTGCCGAATTCCCCGTGAAGGGCTCTGGACAAACCCTCTAGATTCCCCTTGAATGGGTTGAGGTGCCGCGTTGGCTCTCTTGGTTGAATACAAGTGTTAGCAAACAATCCTAAGCAAGTATATCAATTTGAGCACAAGGAATAATCATGCATATAAATGTAAAGACAATAATTGAATGCAAGATATAAACAAGTAAGGGAGAGAGAGAGAGAAGGCAATCGCAAACACAAGGGTATGTTTCGAGGTTCGAGCACACTTGCTCTACATCCCCGCCTTCGACACACGAAGGATTTCCACTATACAAGATCCCAATGGATCTCTCCTTGGTGCCGCAACACCTACAAGCCCTCGGACTCTCTAGTCCTGTACACACGCAAGCTCCACAAGCTTGCCGAGGCCGCACCTCAAACACGGAGTTCGCACCCGAACCCGAAACAACGCGGACACACACGTCCGCCTCCTCAAAGTAACAAATGAAGTCTTTGGTGATCACAACACTTGATCACCTTAAAAACTATCTCACTACAACACACCTATAGGATGAATAATCGATGGATAGCTCAAGTGTGGTGTGAGAAAACAAGATGAAAGCTATGGTGAAAAACTCAAGAAATCTCTTTTAACACTCTTGGTAAAACTTTCCTTTAGATAGGAAATATTTGCTCTCTATTTTGTGGAGAAAAACTTCTGAAAAGAGTAGGAAAAACTGGCTCTAAAAACTTCTTCAAATCTTGTAGAAAACAGCCCCCAAATGACCCTTTATATAGAGTCTGAAAAACTAGCCGTTGGGGCTCTGTCAGAGCTGCCGGTCGACCGGGTCGTCGACCGCCAACGGTCAGAAATCCGACCGTTGGAGCCACGGTCGACCGAGCCACTAGAGCAGAGAGTCGAACTCTCTATCGGTCGACCCGTACGTCGGCCGAACTTTCCAGAGAGCAGAGCTCTCTGGAGCGATCGACCGGCACGGTCGGCCGTCCTCCAGTGCCCAAAGGCGTGCACGTCTGTGCACGTCGGTCGACCGATCCGGTCGACCGACTTCAGGTATAGTCGACTATAAAGGAAGCAAGTCGACTTATCTGAAGCCTAAAACAGAAAACTGGGTCTTTTTGGTTGAAATAAAATCCCATAAATACATAGAAATTCTACAAAAATAGTTTTACCATATACTTTGATATACAAACATGCTTGCACAAATCAAGGCATGTTTAAAAGATTAGACTATTTTTGTAACTTGAAAATATTTGGCTCATGATAAAAACTGTATTTTTCAAACATGTTTTCTAAACTTTGTTTTTCAAAACATCTTCAAATAAAAACTAGATATTTTGAACTCATTAAAGCATAGTGTGTAAGGATATGATCCACTACACAAATAAGATGAAATATCTAAGTTTTTGGCATTAGCTCTAAACTTGGTTTTGGTTAAAAAAAACATGATCATGACCAAACAAGTATTTTTCCAAAATGAAAAATCTTTTCTAACCAAAAAATCTTTTATGAAAAGAATTCTATCAAGAGTGTGTGTGCATGGTATACTTGAGCAATCCACCAACTACTCTATCCTTTACATTTTATCTAAAACAAAAAACAAAATCTTATACCTAGACACAAGTCTTGATCTTGAAGTCTTCCCTTGAAGTCTTCTCATCTTCTTGACTTGGTCCAAGCTTTGATCCAAAAGCTCCTTGGATCACACCGTGCTAACATCAAATCTTGACATTTTATCCTTTGTTGAGCTATGCACCTACTAAGATCTTGATAATGAATCTGTCACTAATTAAACACAAGATCATTAGTAAACATAACTTCATGAGTTGATCATCATCAACTAGAGTGATGGGCCTTTGGGCCAACCATCTCCCCTTTTTGATGATGACAAAACACATGAAGTTTTATATGCATGGATTAAAGTAAAGCTTCAAAGAAGCTCCCCCTTAACTCATGCATAGACATAAATAATAAATATATGCAATAAAGCTCATAAACATGTATGCAAATAAATGGAGATAAAACAAAATAAATCTTTTTCTCCTATTTGCAAAACAAAACTTATATGCATAAATAACAAGGAAGACAAATACTTCTCCCCCTTAAGCAATGAAAACATGCATATAAACTCAAATACTTCTTCCCCTTTTTGTCACTCATCAACAAAGGGTTCAAAGTAAAATCAAATCAAACAAATTTTTCTCCCCCTTTTTGTCAAAAACAAAAAAGATCAAGAAGGGGTTAAACAAATCAATCAATAAAGATTTATATGCGATATACATTCATGAAGAGGAAGACGCTAAGTTAGCTTCCCTACACATATGCATTACATGAAGAAGGGATGATAAGCCCTAACTCACATACACATATTATGTAATGCATAAGAGGAGATGTGAAGCTCCCCTACACACGTATATCATATAAAGAAGAGTTGTCAAGCTCCTCAATTTATATATACTCAACATGAATCCATACGTAGAAGAGATGTTAAGCTCTCCTTGCATATAGGAAATACATATCAAAACATTTTTTTTTAATTTTTCTAAAAATTTTTTTTAAAGGTATCAGAGCTCTTGTAAAACATTCAAATTTTTAAGATACCAAATCGAAAATAATCATTATTGTAAAACATATTGATACCAATTGAAATTTAACAAATATGAAGTTGAAGCATTTTGATATCAATGGTAAACATAATGATCAAAAAAAATTTATTTTTCATCACAAACTTTGTTTTTTTTTTTAAAAGTGTGAACCAATTGAAACTTAAGCACATGAAAATCATATATATGTATGAAATTAGTATACCAATTGTAATTGATACATACATATATAAGCAAACAAAATATGAGTATATACAAAATATCAATTTAGATACCAATTGAAAAGATCCAATGATACCAATTGACATAACAATAAGATCAAGTGTATAACTCATAACCAACCACCCTTCATATGCTCAAGATAGAAGATTTTCAATGAAGCATACAAGACATAATCGCCCATCCATCCTCCCATAAAAGGTAGGGGTTTTCAAAAATAAATTGAAAATAGTATAGCCTTGAAAATCACTACCCAAATGAAGAATAATTAACTAGTTAAAGATAATTTTTGAAAAACTAGTTAAAGATCCTTCAAAATATGAAATCAAAGCATATGTATTTCATGAATCAAGACTAAATACACAAAGTTTTACACTCAAGATCGATTAAGCTCATAAAAAGTATTCATGAATCAAAGTCATGCCAAAATAAATAAGTGTGAGTGGTCAAAAGTCATGTAAGTAGCATTTTCATGAAAATGGTCATTGAAGCTCAAAAAGATGAATAACATTTTATAAAACATGAAATTTATTTTTCTTAAAAATAATACACTTCTAGGCATATGTATGATTTATCCAATCCTAACAATACACATACATATCCCAAACATGAACGAGTCTATTAATAGTATTTGCATGAAGGCAAGAGACTCAAATGGATATACATGTATATTTATTAGATTTGAATAAAAGATACATATACATGAAGTAAAACATGAAAATTGACAAACACAAGTATAAATGAGGAAATCATCAAAACTAGGCTATACATGTGCATATAGTGGGTACAAATGAGCATGAAGTGCAAACATATATAAATCACGTGTAACTCACTATTGTACATGTATAATACAAGTTTTGATAAAAACTACATCTAAGCATGTTTTTACCACATGAAGCACATAAACATGATCATGCTAAAAATATCATGAATGAGCAAGCATGAGCAAAAATAAAATGGGAGTTTAGAGATTGTTACCAACTCCAAAGCTCCAAACATGGTGGTCATCCCACCAAAACCTCCTTGATAGCGATGCATCCAAATGTATGTCCATCAAGTCAATTGCATCCACTACCAAGGCACCAAATATCTCACGTCTTGAGAGATCCCTCACCTACATCAAAAACATGGGGTGGGGGTTTTGGTGCCCATTTTTGCTTGGGTCCTTTGGGGTTAGTCTTGTAAGGAACCCAAACATTTTTCTTATTAGCAAAATTTACATGATATATCTTATCAAAACAAAACTTTGCTAAATAGCCTTTGCGGCCACAATGTGTACACTTGTACACCTTATGATGCTTATGAGTGTGATTGTGATCGTGGCGTGCAACATAAGCAAATGCATGATGAGAGTGATGTGCATGAACATGAGGAGTTTGTTTCTTTACAAATAAGGACTCCAACCTAGTATGGTTAAATGCACACGAGTTCAAAGTTGAACTCAAACTATCTATTTTATTTTTCAAATTCTTAATCTCACTATCATCAATGGTAGCATGTAAAGAGTAGTGAGAAATAAAATCATTTTCCTTTTTCTTTTGAAAAACATTTTCCTCTTCTTTTCAACAATTTTTCTTTTCAAACAAGAGTTTTCTTGAAAACAACTTCTTTTTGAGTTTCCACCAAAATAATTTTATCTTTCAAAATAGTGTTCCCTTCACATAAATCATTTAATTTAGACATCAAGGAAACATTCTCATTTTTCAAATTTTCATTTTCTTTTACAATGCATGCAACCTTTTTTCTAATGAATCTTTTTCATTAAGCATGCAATCAAATTTCTTTTTCAAATTCTTATTATCTTTTCTTAGCATGTCATATTTCTCTAAAAGTTGTTGACAAAATGAAGCAAGTTCATCATATGACATGTCATTATCATCTACCCGGATTCGGTAGTTACCTCAAGGGGGTTATCCCCTTGGACCATATAGCACACGTTGGAGGTGTCGCTTCCAACGTCCGAATCACTCCCCGCATAATATAGATCCTTTTCGCCAAGAGAGGTGATGATGTTCCAAGCTACAAAAGCCGATTCAACATTAGAAACCCTAGATAAATATCATCATTTAGGGTTGATTTAAGAGCTTGAAGGGCTTTTGAGTTAGCCTCAATGTACTTGCTATTATTAATATATGAATCATTAGTGGTATCAAGATAAACTTGAATGCCTAAGGCCTAGAGGTACAATGACATCTTAACCTTCCACATTTGGATGTTAAGAATGTCAAAGGTGGTGGTGACATGAAGTCCATGGTGTGTGTACAAAATATTGTGATTAGCCTAAAATGAGGATCTTTAACTCTAGGTTGTTAGACCCAATCAGAGTACCAAGCTCTGATACCATTGAAGAATCACCTAGAGGGGGTGAATAGGTGAAGGCTATTCTAATGGTCACTTAATGCCAAATGATGCGAATAATGCGGAAGCTAAAAACAATTATGACCTAATTAAATCTTTTACACTAAACACTATGTATACACAAGAGTGTTGCCGAATTCCCCGTGAAGGGCTCTGGACAAACTCCTCTATGAAAAGGGAACACTTAGAGGGGGGTTGAATAGGTGTTAGTGCTAATCTAAAACTTAATGCAAACTAAGTGAGCTAAATGCGGAAGCTAATGCAAATCTTGCACAAACTTATACAACACAACAAGTGTAGCCGAATTTCCCGTGAAGGGCTCTGACTAACTCCTCTTGATTCCCCTTGAAATGGGTTGAGGCGCTATGTGAAGCTCTTGTTGGATGAGTATAAGTTGGGCACACACACAAGCAATCCAAGAAATATGCACACTCAATCAAGCCAAGCAATCAAGGATATAACAATATGGAGTATGCAATGGCAACACAAGCAATGTATATAATATGCTATGAAAGAATAATGCTCAACACAAGCAAATATGATATGATGTTATGTATGATGCTATGCACAAATAAATGAGAGAGAGAGAGTTGAGAGAAATTGGATCAAACGCAAACACACGGATATGTTTCGAGGTTCGAGCCCCTAGCTCTACATCCCCGCCTACACCACCGTGTAGGATTTCCAATCCACTATCTCCCACCGAGGGACCTCTACCGAAGAGGATTTGTACAACAATGGAGTACCGAACTCCTCTCTCAAACAACCACCTCACAACCGAGGGGTAGGCCCGTAGCCAATACAACAACAACAACAACACCTCTACCGAAGAGGCTCACAACTAATCTCAATCACCTCACACTTGAGGGATACAAACCAATCACCCGATCACCTCTACCGAAGAGGATACAACAAGAATAAGGGTGTACAACTTAGAGGTTACAACAACAACCTCAAAACTCTCTCTTTTCTTTTCTCTTTCCACAAAACAAAGATCCTAATAGTTTAGGATAGAAGATATAGCTCAAGTGTGGAAAAACTAAGTGTTTTGATCAAAGAAAAACTCTTGGAAAAATAGCAAATTGATATAGAAATGAAGAACAAGAAATCTATTCCCAAAATCCTATTTTTCTTTGAAAAAATAACAAAACACTTAAAACAATAAAGATGAATCTTTTTGCACTTAAAACTCTTTTGAAAACTCTTTTAAAACACTAGAAATAGTCAGGAAATTTGGCATCAAAATCTTGTACAAAAACTATGAAGAGATGGGGTATATATAGCCCCAATACAAAACTAGCCGTTAGAGCTGAGCTGGCAGCTCTGACAGGCAACGGTCGACCGGTCCGGTCGACCGCCAACGGTCAGAAATATGACCGTTGGGCAACTGCAGTCGACCGGCCCGGTCGACCGAAACAAACAGAGAGCAGAACTCTCTGCAGCGGTCGACCGCCCGGTCGACCCAACAAACAGAGAGCAGAGCTCTCAGCCCGATCGACCGTCCCGGTCGACCATCCCAGAGGCTCCAAACGTGCACAGTTTTGTGCACGTCGGTCGACCGACCCGGTCGACCGACCTCTGCCTGGTCGACTAGGTCAGTTGACTTAGTCGACTAATAGAAGCCTGGAACAACAATCTGGGTCAGAAAAAAACATGTTAAAATATTTTTTAAAAATCTTTTAACACTTCTAAAAATCACCAAAAATAATTTTATCTGGAAACACAAACTTGTGATAAAATTTCAAGACATATATCAATCATATCAATTCATTTTTGAGTCTTGCAAATTTTATCAAAAACAAAACTTGTATTTTTATCAAAGAGATGTTAAGCTCAAAATCAAGTTTGATAAAAGTTAAGCATGCATGTATAGAGTGAAACAACTATACATATATCAATTAAACTTGTTTTGATAAACTATTCATGAAAACCAAATCTAAAATATGAAAACGTGTGTGTTTGTGCACTTGAGAATATCAACTATACTAAACTTTACAAATGGATCTAAAACACACTATCTAAACTATGGATACCTAAGTCCACTTGACGATCTTCATCTTCAAGTAGACTTGCTCCAAAACTCCATCCATGGGCTAGGCAATGTATGATCTTGAAGCTTTGGCCCTGGAATCATCATGAAAAGCTTCTAAACACCTTGTTGAAGCTAATCACCAACTAATATCTTGGTTAATGATCTGAAACTTAAACAACACAAGATTATTAGTAAATATAACCACATGAGTTAATCATCATCAAAACTAGAGTGGAAGGCCTTTGGGCCAACAATCTCCCCCTTTTGATGATGACAAAACTCATGGAGTTATATATGCATGGATTAAAGTTAAGCTCCCCCTTAACTCATGCATAAACAAATAAATAAAATATATGCAATGAATGTACATAAACATGTATGCATCAATATGCATAAAACACAAACACATGTTCTAGAAGCTCTAATTACCAATTAAATTAATAAAGCATTAACAACAAAAACACTAGATGCTCTAGATACCAATAAAAACTTAATATATGAAAAAACATAAGTATGCAAAGTATGCATATATAAAAACATGTTAAACTCTCAAATAATTCTCCCCCTTTTTGTCAATCATCAACAAAGGGATAAACAAAGTAAAATCAAATCACACAAATTTTTCTCCCCCTTTTGTCAAATAAAAGATCAAGAAGGGGTGACTATAAACAACATGATATCAATAGATAAATATGTCAATGAAGCATCTTGATATCAATAGAAAATAAACAAGGATCAATAGATGTTATATGCTATATACATTCATGAAGAGGAAGACGCTAAGTTAGCTTCCCTACACATATGCATTACATGAAGGAGGGATGTTAAGCCCTAATTCACATAACACACACTATGTAATGCATAAGAGGAGATGTGAAGCTCCCCCTACACACGTGTACCACATAACGAAGAGATGTTAGCTCTTCAATACACAATACACTCAACATGAATCTATATGCATATAGTCAATACAAATCAAAACTTTTGTATTTTTCTAAAAGACAAAATTTTTAGATACCAATTTTAAGAAAAAACACATGAAACATCTTGATATCAATTGAAATTCAACATAATAAATTTTGAATGTCTAAACAAAATTTTGATACCAATTGTAAATAATTTTCATATCAAACATATGATACCAATAAGAAATTTTTCAATCATAAAGTAAGGAGTGGGAAACAAATACCAATTGAAGAATCACCAATTGAAAGACAAAATTAAATTTTCTCCCCCTTTATGAAATACCAACTAAAAAGATGCATGGGCTTGATACCAATTTAAAAGTAATCAATTAAAACAAGATTGAAGCTCAAGCACTAGCATAAACAAGTATATGTGTATGAAATAGAATGAGTACCAATCACCAATATATGATACCAATTGAAAATATACATACACAATAAACATATGAGTATACAAAAAGATCAAAATGATACCAATTGAAAGAGTTCAATGATACCAATTGTCATAGCAATAAGTTCAAGTGTATACATCATATTACAATACCTCCCAATCAAGGTTCAAGTTTTAAATGATTTTCATTTTAGAGCATACATGACCAAGATCTCCCATCCATCCGCCCATGGAAGGTAGGGGTTTTCAAAAATAGATTTGAAAATAAGCTTTGTTTGAAAATCACTACCATAGTGAAGAATACCGCAACTAGTTAAATGGAAAATCTTTTAAACTAGTACGAAATCCTTCAAGTAAGGAATAAAACAAAATTGTTTTTCATGAAATAAGAAATCCACATGAAAATCAACACTCTAATCCAATTAAGCACAATTTTGACTCATGAAAACAAAACATGAGCAAGCAATAAAAGTGAGTGTACATATAAAGTGTGAATATCATAATCATGAAAATTTTTCATTAAGCTCAATTATTCCTTAATCATGAAAACACGAAAATCATCAAAACTTATTTAATCTTCATGGCATATGTATGTCTAATACAAACTAAAGTATACATACATATCCAAAACACAACGAGTCCACAAAGTGTATATGCATGAAGGCACGTGGCTCAAAAGGATAAACATGTATATCTAATAGTTTGGACAAGATAGACATATACATGAAGTTAAACAATTAAACACAAAATTAAACTAAATCTTTGTTTTCCATTATGTTTGCAAAGGGGAAACTTACAAATAAAAAAAGTTTGAGGAGCTAAATTACAAGTATTCTTAAAAAGATTACAAGTAGATCTCCTCAGAGATTCTGGGAAAATGTGCCGATAGGAGTCTGGTCAGCGCGCGACCACTTTGTCCCTTTGACGATGCGAGCGATGAGATTCCCTTCTCGCCTGGTTCGGGGAATCAGAGAATAGAGGATTGGTAGAACCCTCTTGCTGCTTCTCAAAATCGCCTTCAATAAGGAATTCCTTCTCGCCTGGTTCCGGAGATTCCTTGAGAAGAAGAACGATGTTAGGGTATCAACACCCTGATTAGAGAAAGCAATTCTCTAAAAAGTCTCTGAATTCGAGAGCACGCGGTGCCTTATGAAGAAGCCTCTGCTTGTGGAGTCCTCCCGTATGTATGCGTCTCTCCTTGATTCCTCTCCGTTGATCGATCTCTCCTTCTCTGTTGATTTCTCTCGATTGATCGTCTCTCCTTTGTGCCCCTGACGGGCTATTTATAGGGAGAGCAAGGGTATAATCGTCCCCTTTGAAGATATGGAAACAGATTGAACCGAATCTGTTTGAATCTGGAAAGTAGCCTTACTGTGAGGCTAGGATAGCTTCTGCGGAGCTAGAAAATGGCAAGTCGGTTGATCTGTTTTGATCCTTTCCATATTGTTAGGAGATTCTCCCTGATCCTCTTACTCGTTTCAAGAGAGTCAAGAGATTGTGGCAATCACCTGCCATATTTGAATCCTGATTGGATTTGATTAGATTGAATCCGATCTCATCAGGAGATTTGATTGGTCAAAGGTTGACCATAGCAGGCTGATGGCGGAGCTGCCCGCTTTGAAGCTCATAGCGGAGCTAGAGGCAATTCCTGGCGAAGTCCGAAAAGAGGCTTTTCGGCGAAGCTGTCAGTTAGCTTCCTGGCGATGCTCTGGATGATGTTAGCCTCTCAAGCGAGGCTATCTCCTTGGGCTAATGTAATGCTAAATGCTAGCATTTTAGACCTGCTGAGGTCTGTTTAGAAACAATCCGGGTTCACTGTTCTGCTTGCTGGATCAGTGGAGTCCAAACCGCTTCCTCGTCCCTTGGAGTTGGGTGAAAAACTGGTCTTCAGCTCGTCTGTCCCTTGTCTTTTGTAAATGTCAACAAGTTTAGACATCGTTCGGACCAATGAGAATCTTGTCTTTTTTAAGTGTCAACAAGACCCCCTTCAAAGTTTTCGAAAGTCTGCAATAGCCCAGACTTCGAAATACTTTGAACTGCTGTGATGGTGGTGTGGAGTATGAACATCTCCATGATGGTTGAGTTCAGCTTCGCCTTCAATCCTGCTTTGGGATGAATTCGCCGAAGAATTGCACTGGTTCGCGAGTAGCTTCGCGTCGGGGTAGCTCCGCATCTGGGCTTTCAAAAAATAAGTTCGCTTTGGAACTCCTGTTGCTTTTTCAAAGCCAACTGCCGTGGGGTGGTTACGAGGAGGATCATTCCTTCTTTCGCGCCAATCGAGAGAGATGTTCTCCGATTTGCACGTTTCCAAGGGAGGATATTCCCTGGCGCCATAAGTGCCTTTTATGAGGGAGACGTTTTCTTCCCTTGTACGGTTCCAATGGGAACCGTCCCTGTCATCAAGGCGCAATCAATGCCTTAAGTGCGCTCGTGCTTCCACGCTTGAGGTGGTTGTGCTCAGGCCATGGGGCCTATAAATAGGACACTTGAGGTCCTCTGAAGAGAAGTGCCTTGCCTTTCTTCTTCCCTTCTCTTGGTTGTGAGAGATACTCAGATCTCAGAATTAGTGGGAAAGCCCACCCTGGTTGTCTAACCGGCCAAGGACCAGTAAGTCTTGATCATTCAAAGACTTCACCGCTTTTTAGGGAACTCATCTCCCTTGATTTAGCTTTGGCAGCTCGCTTCAGAGATTAGCTTCCCTTGTTCTTCATCTTGCAATTGGCTGCTGCAGAGAAGGATCTCATCACGGCTTTCTGCGAAACCATCATCTTGATTTGATCAGAAAGACCATTGCTTGTTAAGTCCGCTGCGCAGGCAGGACTTGGGACTTGGCTTCTTCAATAGTTGAGCCAGTCTTGCCATATTGGCGAGGTTGAGACTGTTCTTCACAAGATCAGTCTGACTTTGCCGTATAGGCGAGGCTAGGACTTGGCGTTTGCTGAGCCAGCCCATGGTTGCTGTGCAGGTGGAATTTGTCCTCTGCTGAAGTCGGATTACTTTGCCGCTGAAGAATCTGACTTAATGTTTTTGCAGCTCTTTCTGTGCTTAACTGCTAACTTGCTTCAATTTGCCTTGCAGCGAGCTATGCTTGCCAGTCTGGTGACTTGATGGAAGAAGCCATAAAATTGCCTTATGCTTCCCCGGTTGAAGCTTTACTTTTAAGCAGGAGGAACAATTCGGGGCAGCGGATGCGCGTCCCAGGGGCTGTTGGCAGCCTCTTATCCGAGATGATTCGATCTGAGGTGAGGCTGGCTGCCGACTTTCAACTTTGGTGGCCTTCGTCGGGGACGATCCACTTCATGGGAGTGGGCCTCACACCCGTCAGATCACTAGCATCAAAACTAGTTCCCATTATAGGTGATCTGACGTGTTGGCGGCGATAAGCTTTTATTGCCAGGCTTCAACAAAAATGGCCTGGTAAGATCTGCCTTTTGTGGAGAAAAATGACCGTGTCCTTGTGGCACCACTGATTACAGCCTTGTGCAGGAGGAAGACCTTTCTTGTCCAGTTGATCTGGTCTGGAAGCAGATAAAACCGCTTGTATGCCTTTTATGCAAATGGCCTTGCTAGGCAACTTGGTGTGTTGTATGAAACACAACTTTGATGTAATATCAAATGTACTCTTGCTTTTAAATCAATGAAAGTTCTTTGTCTGATCATTTGATTTTTTGCTTGCTTCACTGAGAGTTCGGCCATTGCTGGGCTAAACTGCGCACGGAGCTAAGGACATAGTCCTTTCTTCGAATGATCTTCGCGAGACCGGCATGTCCCGCAAACAGCAGCCTCTTTGGCGGGCTAAGGTAGACCTCCTGGCGAAGTCTTTGAAGGTTTGTGCGAAGCCCGCACTTTGCTCCTGCGCGGAGTTAACCCTTTAGTGGGGTTGAACCGTCGCACTTTGGGGAAAAGCGCCTCAGGCGCTTCGGGCACTGTTTCGAATTAATTCGAAACGGCGGCATGTGCCCTTTTTCGAGGCCTTGATTTAGGCGCTGATTGGCCTATAAAAGCCCGATTGGGCTGAATATGGGAAGATATCCTTTTATTTTAGAGAACTTTCTATCTCTTCCTCTTCTTCTTCCTCCTTTGCTTCAGAGTACTTTGAGCACTCTTGCATTCCTTCAATGGCGCCCAAGAGACGAGCAGGAAAGGAAGCAGCGACTTCTGCAGCGGAGGGTCCTCCTCCTCCGTTCATTGAGCGACCAATCGCTGGTAAGAGACTCTCCAATTTGATTAGAGAGTGGTCTTCATCCTTTGGAGTCGATACTCGGCTATTAGGATGATCGAATATGATCTGTCCTTATCAGGGAACTCGTTTCCCTTAACTTCCCTATTTTACTTGCACCAGGGAAGTAAGAACTGAACAGTTCTTCCCTTGGGCTTCCATAGGAAGCCATTGCTTGGGGCAGTCTTCATCCTGTTGAGGAACGGATATGGGTCGTGTGCCTTCAGTCGTGGCCACGAAGGATGACTGTTGGTCATGAAGTCCTTTTGATGACGTCAGCCCTTAGGGCTATGCCAGTTCCTGCAAAGATGCAGTCTTATCTGTGAAGCGAAGCTTTTATCAAAGCTATTATCCCGCTGTTCCTGCTTACTGGGCGAGGCTATGCCTTAGCGAATTTTTATGTCTTCGCGTCCATTTGATTGGTGAACTAATCATAGTTCATTTTTTTTTTTTTTTTTTGTTTTTGCAGTACATTACGCCTCCGGCCTCCAGAACAGTCTATTTGGCGTAACCAGTCGAGCAGGGAGCATCAGCTTGCAGTTCATCGGGCAGGCTTCCTTGTTCAGTGAGCCGAGCCCCCTTGTACGGGATACGCTCATTCAGAGCGGTGGCCCGCAGGCCATGCGGAGCATCTTGACTACGGCTCCATTTGAAGATATCGACCGTCAGGCTTACAAAAAGCCTGACTTCATGTTCGGGGATGCTGCACCTGATCCCGATCGCCAGCTGCAGGCCGGCGAAGGCCAGTGGATCTTCCAGTTGGATGGCGAGAGATTCTATCTCCCGTCTACTAGGCGGCATTTCGCTTTGTCTTCCTTCGCGAGCGTGACTCAGGCTCGGAAAATGGCGTGGGGCGTGAGCCTAAATGCCGAGTCTATAAGTGTCGGGAGGTTGACATTCCAGACCGGTTATTCGAGGGCGGGCCCTCCTCGTAGCATAATAGGGCTATACCCTGGGAAGGTGTTGCGGGACCTTCCAGTAGGAGAGAATCCAGCTGCGGCGCCGACCTTCGGTACTCAGTTCTGCGAGGCTGAGGGGAACTACCCCGCCACAGATTTCAGGGCTCCTGGTTGGGTCCACCCTCCTAGGTCATGGTGGGCGGAGTTGACCAATTATATCCTCAATCATTTTGAGGGGGAATTAGAGAGGTTGAACCTCTATGAGGCCGTCAGGGCGACCTGCTACGGCATCGAGATGAAGGTGGCGTGCTTTTACGCCATTCTTGAATTGTATTGCCCAGCCTCGGGACTTTCTTCACCCCGGTTGGTGAATTGGGCATGGCCCTGCACGAGATGCGAGAGATCTCTGCTTTGCCCTTCGGGTCTCTTCCATATGAAGAGTATTTTCCGTGTGAGGCGGAGTTGGCTCTCTTGGAGAAGCAAGAGCCTGCTTTGCTTGAGACATATCGGGAATTGATGTGCCACCTGCACATTTGTTCCAGCATCCACACTGGTGGCAAGGGTAGCTCGAAGAGCTTGAAGAGCTGGGGGAACTACTTGTTCCCGGACATGACTAGTGCGCCCGAGGCAGCTCATTGTGGAGTTGCTGAAGAGGACATCTTGGCAAGGATGGAGGTGCATGCTGAAAAGGACATCGTCGTGACAGAAGATGATGGTCCTTTCGAGAAGGGTGATGTTCTTCGGAGCTTTCACCATCAGGCCCGTCGGCCTATGTCTCGCAAGGCGTTGCTGGCTGGCTTCTTGACCATCTGGTTAAAGAAGTGTGTCGTGCCTTCTTCTTCGGGTGACATTGTTCACCCGAATGTGCTGCTGCCTGCCGTTCGCTTGGTTCATGGCCACCGTCTGGGTCTTCTCCCGGCCATGGTGTGTTGTATTCAGAGGGGCCTTCGTGTTCTGACGGAGGCTTTCTGCAGGCCGATGGCGTCAAGGCGGGGGAAGGGTGCCGTCCTGCCTTGTGACGGGCCCAATCCTAGGGTAGGTTTACCGTACACCTACTTGATGGCGTGGTTCGCCTTGCACTGCCCTACTTTAATTGGAGCTGGGGAGGACCCTCCGCCGGGTGTTCAAACGGCGCTTCTCCGTCGTTTTGAAGGCTGTTTGTGGCAGAAAACTTATGTGGCCGAGGCCCGTAAGTTAGTGCGTCGTTATGACGCTTACAGCCTGTTCCGCTGTTTTCCTCGCCTGCGGGGTGCAGGATACAACGAGGAATTCCGTGATGTGGAATCAGGTCGGTCCCCCATGAGTCGGGGTGTTTTCGAGTGGCTGGTGTGTATCCGGCCCTCGCATCTGCTGTACCGGAGTGGGGATACCTGCTACATGGAGCCCTACATCCCGAGCCGGTTCGCCCGCCAATTTGGGTATGACCAGTTGTATGTGGGCAACCCGAATCCGGACCTGGCTTTCATGGGGAGCCTCATTGATGGGGCTCGTGCTTGGCGGTTCTTTACCGCGGATGACACTGGAGCGTGGCTACGCACGCCGTTGAGGGATCCCGGCCTATGGACGACCCTGTGTTTCTGCCAATGGTATGCGGCTTCGAACTCTACACCTGCTAGGTTTAACGTCAACCGTTCGGGTGTGAGGTTAATTTCTCATCGGATGAGGCAGAAGGCTTCTGATAAGATGGAGGGCAAACGAGTCCGTGTTCCTGGCATAGAGGAGTTCATCGCTATAGATGACAGCGAGGCTTCTGATGCGGGGAGCCCTCGCTTTGAGGCAGAGACAAGGGCTGATGCCCACGAAGCTGGTGCTCGTGAAGCCGGGTCTGGTGTAGTGGGAGCAGCTCCCCCACAGCATGTGGAAGAAGTGGAGGAAGAGGACTCTGAGGTCCACTTCAAAAGGAAGCGTGGGAGTGGATCCCGTAGGAAGTCGTCGGTGAAGAGGCCCGTCGTCATGCTCCTACAATTGTGGTAGAGGGCGAACCCTCTACTGCGCTTCCTTCTGCTGCTCCATTAGTGGCTGAGCCGTCGGTTGCTGAACCGACTACTGGTAAGATTGGCCCCATCTAATATGTCTTCAGCGCGCTTTACATAACTCATCATTTGCTTTTTGTTGCAGGAGCTGAGGCAATTGGAGGGCAAGGGGAGCACTACGATCCCCTGTTTACTTATGGAAGTGCAGCTGGTTCCTTTGCTCGCTCGGAGGAGTCTGGGGATCATGCGGCCGATATTGGCCCTTCGGGCGCTGAGGCTTCTAGAGGAAGTCTTATGGCATCCAGCTCTGCCGGGTGGTCTGTGGAGGAATCGGCGAGTGGGCCGGCTATCCGCGTTGAGTCTGGTAAGAACTTTCCGATGGGACCCTTGGATTCTGATGCGGCTGACGAGGTGACATCGGCCTTCGGTAAGACTAAGATCTCTTGGTCCTCGCCTATTTGTTGCGTCCCCCTTTTTGACCTTGGTTTTGTTGCAGGTATTCGTCCCCAAGGTGCATCAGCTTGGCAAGAGGCGGAGGGTTTTCCTGGATGGTCAAAGGGCGATATGAGCGCTTCGACCGGGCAGACGCTGCTGTGTTAGACGCGCTGTATGGCGACCTGCCTTTTTATCAGCCCAAATCAGCGGAGGGCCCTGAGGTTGAAGAGGCGGCAGTCCCGGAGGTACCCCCACTTCCAGTCATACCAACGAGTGGGGTGCAGACTGTCTTGCCGAATACGGCATTGAGGGTGATTGTGAGCCCTACCTCCCCGACGCTGGTAGTTGAGCCTGCCGCTCAGGAGGTGGTTGCCAGTCCTACCTCCGCGGTGGCTGGCGTGCTGGTGTCGCTGAGGACTCCGCCGAGGTCACCTTTGGCTTGCCCTGCTGCTGTCGATGTTCCCGCTTCTTCTTCCCGCGGTGGTGTCGACTAGGTTGGTAGATTGCTCCGAGGTTGTCTCAAGGGTTGATGAAGCTGAGAATGACTTTATCGGTAATCTGGTCGACAGCTTCTATAATAGTTTGGAGCAGACTATCGGTCTAGTCTTGAAGGGCTCGCCTGTGCCATTTTCGAAGCTGAAGATGGTTCTCTCCCGTGGCATTGAGTGTATCCGGGACTTTGAGGGGTACCATCAAGCTACTGCTCTGGAGCTCCTGGTAGATGACCTTGAGAAGGACGTGGAGGAATGGCGCCATTTCCATCGTTCCGACGCAGCGTCTTTGGCTGATGAACGGCTCGCACGTCTTGTCGCCCAGAAGCGCGAGGCTCAGCTCGCTGCCCAAGAGGCTGTTGAGGCTATCTCCTCTGACTTGAGGTCCTTGGAGGCAGAGGAAGCGGAGGTTGGGAGTGCAATTGATGCTTCCAACAGTGCTCTTTTTGACGCTGAAGATAAGATCAAGAGGGCTGAAGAGATGATCCGAAAGGCAAATCTCCTCTTGTCGAAGGCTACACAGATGCGTCATGAAGAGTCTGCGTGGCTTAAGCAGCTCAGGGCTCGAAGTGAGGAACTGGCGGAGCGGAAGTCATCACAGAGGGCGACTTTGGCGGAGACCGAGGCTCGTCTGGCTCAGGCGGTGGACTTCGATGAGGCAGAGCTAAGATCACAGGCGCTGGCCCAGGCTGAAGATGACAGGAGGACGCGGCTAGCTTCGCTCGGAGATCGGATCCGATCTTATCATGTACGCCTATAGGCTCCTCCATGTATCCCATCCTTTTGGATTTAATAGAAAATTTTTCTTTTGTCGTCTGTTGTTTAGATAATGAGACATGACTGCCTGTTGGTTCAGAGGTTGCAGTAACATAACCGAATGGGACGTTGCCAGTCTTGAGGTTAGCCCTTTGCGGGGCTTGAAAGGAAGGGAGATACTTGCCTTTTGTAAATGTCAGCAAGCATCGAGATTGAGACTTAGCTGTCAACTGGTTCAGGGTCGCAATGACATGACCAATTTGAGACGCCACTAGGCTCAATGGTAGATGAAACTTGGCTATCTGCCAGTTCAGAGGTCGCAATGACGTAACTGGTTGAGAAGCCACCAAGCTTCGATCAATAGGTGATACTCGTCTTTTGTAAATGTCAACGAGTATCGAGACCTGTCTTTTGTAAATGTCAACAGGGCTCGGGATCGAGACTTAGCTGTCTGCTGGTTCAGAGGTCGCAATGACATGACCAATTGAGACGTCACTAAGCTCAATGGTAGATGAAACTTGGCTATCTGCCAGTTCAGAGGTCGCAATGACGTAACTGGTTGAGAAGCCACCAAGCTGCAATCAATAGGTGATACTCGTCTTTTGTAAATGTCAACGAGTATCGAGACCTGTCTTTTGTAAATGTCAACAGGGCTCGGGATCGAGACTTAGCTGTCTGCTGGTTCAGGGGTCGCAATGACATGACCAATTTAGACGTCACTAAGCTCAATGGTAGATGAGACTTGGCTATCTGTCAGTTCAGAGGTCGCAATGACGTAACTGGTTGAGAAGCCACCAAGCTGCAATCAATAGGAGGTACTCGTCTTTTGTAAATGTCAACGAGTATCGAGACCTGTCTTTTGTAAATGTCAACAGGGCTCGGGATCGAGACTTAGCTGTCTGCTGGTTCAGAGGTCGCAATGACATGACCAATTGAGACGTCACTAAGCTCAATGGTAGATGAGACTTGGCTATCTGTCAGTTCAGAGGTCGCAATGACGTAACTGGTTGAGAAGCCACCAAGCTCAAAATTGCAATGGAGTTTGGGAAAAGTCTCGTTTTCCACGGGGAGAAACGAGGGAATCACTGTCATAGGTTTGATGTTAACGTAACAGCGAGATATATATGTGGTCCTACCATTCTATGGATGAGAATTGGTAAGTGACTTTGGAGATCTCGTTCTCACGAGGAGAAATGAGAGGGCTGCTGTCATAGGTTAAATGTTAACGTAACAGCGGAATATATATGTGATCCTACCATTCTATGGATGAGAATTGGTAGGTGATTTTGGAGAGGGAATCAAATGGGAGCAGGTCCCTTGGGATTTTAAGCAAACCCCCAGCTACCAGCAGGTTTGATATGCTTGGAGAAAGAGAGAGGCTCTCCTTGTGCGCATTCCGGACGCGCGGATCTCGATCAGAGGTGTAATGTTAACTTGATCGAGAGCAAGATCCTTGATTAAGGATAGTATTTCTTTAAGAATTTGCCATTGATTGGCATCATGAGGAGGTCGCCATCTGCAGTCATGAGGCGATATGCTCCGTTTGAATAGACTGTCTCTATCACAAACGGTCCTTCCCATTTAGGCTGAAATTTGCCTTTGGTCTTGTGCGTCATAATCATCGGTCGTCTGACGGCTAAGACCAGGTCTCCTTTATGGAAGATTCTCTGCTTGACCTTTTTATTGAAGGCTTTTGACATCCGAGCCTGATATAGCTCGATGTGTTGCTGAGCTTGTAGCCGCTTCTCGTCTAGGGCTTCGAGCTCTTGAAGACGCAGGCGATCATTGTCTTCTGATGTCATCTTAGTAGTCAGGGCTACTCGCAATGATGGCACCTGGATTTCCAATGGGATGACCGCTTCGCACCCATATACCAGGGAGAAAGGCGTATTGCCTGTCGGTGTCCGAACCGTAGTCCGGTAGGCCCAAAGGCATTCACCGAGCTTTTCGTCCCAATCTCGCTTGTTCGAGGAGACAAACTTCTTGAGCAGCTTGATGATTGTCTTGTTAAATGCCTCTGCCAAGCCGTTGGCGGCAGGATTGTAGGCGGTTGAAGCCACATTCTGAATTCGGTATTTATCGCAGAACCGATAGAACCCCTGGCTTACGAATTGGGGACCATTGTCATGGATGATCCGCCTGGGGACACCAAATCGATAGATGACATGGTGTTTGATGAAGCTAACCAGATGGGAGGTTTTGCTTCGGCCAAAGGTGTGGCCTCTGCCCATTTTGAGAAGTAATCGGTTATTGCCAGGATAAACCGGTGACCTCTTGCCGAAGAGGGACTGATTGGCCCTACGACATCGATTCCCCATGCTTCAAATGGCCATGAAGCAACAGTAGGGTGGAGCAACTCCGAAGGTTGGTGTATGAAGTCTGCATGGACCTGGCACGCCTTACACCTTCGCGCATATTGGGTGGCATCGGCCATCATGGTCGGCCAGTAGTACCCAAGTCTGTGCAACCTGTCTTTAAGCTTTGGACCCGGCTGGTGAGCTCCGCAAATGCCATCATGTGCTTCTTTAAGCACTTCCTGTGCCTCTGAATGAGAGAGACAACGGAGGAGGACACCGTCATATGAACGACGGTAGAGTGTCTTCAAAGTGGGATCATAGTAGAAACGGAGCGACCTTCGTCTGATGGACGCCGCTTCTTTGGGATCGTCTGGAGGCAAACCGTGTAGAGCGTAGTCAATGAGGGGGAAGCGCCAATCCCTCGGCTCAAGATTCACGGAGGTATGATGGACTTCTTGGATTCTTAGCATATGCTTGGAGCATACGAGATGCCTGGTTGCGACTGTGAGGTGATACTCGGTGTCGGCTGGCAAGGCTATTATCGCTAATGCAGCGAGAGCATCCGCCTTGGTATTCTGAGATCGAGACACATGCCCGATGTAGAAGCCTTCAAATAGGCTAGCCAGTTCAATGGCTGTATGGTAGTAAGGCACCAAGTCCTCATGACGGACTTCATATTCGCCTTTTACCTGGCTAATGATCAGCTTTGAATCGCCATAAACTTCAAGATAGCGTACCCCCATTCCATGGGCGAGTTGGAGACCAATGAGCAGAGCATTGTATTCCGCTACATTGTTAGAGCATGACTCTGTCAAGGAGAATGCCCTGGGAAGGATATGATCCTGTGGGGAGATGAACACAACCCCCACTCCGGCAATAATCTTGCCTTTGGGGCCCATCCGCGATGCTCCGTCGAAGAACATCTGCCACACTTCCTCTGCTGAGGTTGCATTAGACTCGAAGACCTCATCAGGGATGTCTTCGTGAAGTTTTGAATGTTCCGGAACTGGATGCGCAGCTAAGAACTCTGCAAGGGCTTGACCTTTAACCGCCTTTTGAGGGGTAAAGGTTATGTCGTATTGGGACAATAGCAGTGCCCATTTAGCCAATCTTGAGTTCAACGACCCTGGCTTCGTCATGAGAAGACGTAAAGGGTTCACCCTGGAGATGACATGTATGGTTTGGCCAACCAAATAATGTCGAGTCTTCTGGACAGCGAAGACGAGAGCTAAACACTCCTTCTCGATAGGATTGTACCGAGATTCCGCTCCTATGAGAGTTCTACTCAGATAGTAAATGGCTTGCTCATGGCCATTGTCGTCCTTCTGGCGAGGAGAGCGCCGAGGGAATAGTCCAATGCTTTTACATAAAGCAGGAATGGTTTCCCTGATGTAGGGGCCACTAAGACCGGAGGTTTGGTGAGATACCTCTTAATGTCTTCATAAGCTTCTTGGCAAGCTTGATCCCATATGAAGGCAGTACCCTTCTTCATGAGTCGGGTGAATGGCTGGCAGCGGCCTGAAAGATTTGCAATGAATCTTCTGATGTAAGCTAACCTGCCTTGCAAGCCTCTGAGCTCTTTGAGGCTCCTTGGTGGATGCATGTCCTGGATGGCTTTGACTTTGTCCGGGTCCAGATGGATTCCTTTTGATGTGATGATGAACCCAAGGAATTTGCCGCTGGATACTCCTAAAAGGATTTTGTCGGGTTCATTTTCAACTGATGAGCCCGCATTATATTGAACATCGTCCTTAGATCGCGAAGATGTTCATCTTTGCGGCGACTTTTGACAGCAATGTCGTCAACATAGCACTCCACCGTCTTCCGGAGATGATCGCGGAAGATCATGCTCATTGCCCGCTGGTAGGTTGCTCCGGCGTTCTTCAGTCCGAAGGGCATTACAGTGTAGCAGTATACCCCCAATGGCGTTCGGAAAGAAGTATGCTTCTCGTCATCAGGATACATCTTGACCTGGTTGTACCCTGAGAAGCCGTCCATGAAAGACATCCTCTCGAATCCGCATGTGTTGTCGATCATGACATCGGTGATCGGCAATGGGAATTCATCTTTGGGACAGGCCGTATTGAGATCACGGTAGTCGATGCAGATTCGTATTTTCCCATTCTTCTTGAGGACGGGGACTATGTTAGCCACCCAATCTGGATGTTGTTCCTCCCGGATGAAGCCACAAGCAATGAGCTTATGAACTTCGGCTTCAATAGCCTCCATGATGTTTGGGCGGAACCGACGTTGTTGCTGCTTGACTGGCTTAACGTCGGGCTTGATGTTTAGACGGTGCATAGCGACCTGTGGATCAAGTCCGGGCATGTCTTCATAGCTCCAGGCGAAAACATCTATATACTCTTTTATGAGTATTATCAGTTCTTCCTTTTCGATGAGTGATAAGCTTTCACTTATGAAAATAGGCTTGGGGTGATCTTGACTACCCAAGTTGACCTGGATCACCTTGTCTTCGGTAGGCGGCTCGCGCAGCTCAAACCGCTTTTCCCATTGGAGACTTAATTGCTGGGCCCATGATTCCTCATTGGCAACCTCTGCGGGTTCCAACTGACTGCTTGAAGTCATGAGGCTTTCGAATATTCTTCCTATGCTGACATCAGAGTCCCATTCGGAGGATGAGGCCGACTGTGATGGGATCGATCCATCGCTTTTGTCCTGAACCGTTGTTGATGATGTGGGTGTAACATAACCCAACCCCCTGCGCGTACTATCATAGTAATTTGCAGGTTTCCCTCTTGGGACGGAGTTACGCATCAAGCTGCGTCTTCCTTTTCCGAAGTTTAGGCCCGCTCCCTGCTTCAGGTTGTAACCCATCTTCTTCATGATATGGCGCGCTGATGGCGCGTAATGAAAGAACTGTGGAGCATCCGACTCTGAGCTTGAGTCTGTAGTTGAGGATCTCCCTGGCCGGACTTTGCCGAAGATTATCGGCGACTGACCTTGCTTGGACGGAGGGACTACCAGCGTGGCCCCTTCTATGGCTTCCACGGATGTACTAGCCACACTCGACTCATGTACGGGCATATGAAGAGAGCCATCCATAATGGATTTGATCGACTCGATGCTCGCAGGATAATCAAAAGAAATATTATCATTAATTATCCATTCGCCTTCCTCATCAGAAGGGATCTTACATCGGGGATCATTAAAGCATGCTACAATTGGCTCGCCAATCAGAATGGCCGGCATGCCCGTTTCAGACTCCGAATCCGCCTCATTGCCACTTCCATCACTGTCTGGCAATGGTTCTCCCGGCGTTCCACTAGCCTCTTGATATAGGAGAGCATCTGTGAAATAGTTTTCCACCCCCTTGAAGGGCTGCTTCTCAGCGAAGACAGTTCGTACTGTCGCATCATCCTCAACATACTTGAAGCACTGATGGAGAGTGGATGGAACGATCCAGTTGGCATGGATCCATGGTCGTCCCAGTAGCAGGTTGTATGATGTGTCCGCGTCAATGACATAGCATGTCACTTCTGACTTCAGGCTTCCGATTCTGCAGCGAAGCCGAATCTTTCCAAGCGGATGGCTGCTCCCGGCGTTGAAACCATATATTGTAGTGGTGGTTGCGGACAACCTGTACAGTGGTATGCCAAGGAAGTAGAGGAGCCTTTTGGGGATGATGCTGAGCGCAGACCCCGGATCGACTTGTATCCTTTCAATACAGGTTGAACCGATATACCCGGTATAGTACAGAGGTCGATCATGCTTGTTGTCTTTGAGAAGCATATCTTCCGCCGTGAAGGTAATGGCAGGTACCTTTGACTGTGCGTGATGGCACTCTGAGCAGAAAAGCCGCATCTCATCACCAGGAATCTCAGGCATGTATGTCAGAAAGGACTCTGAGTTGGCTAGCGCATCTCTGAGTGCCTCTCTTGTCTCTTTAGAGAGACGAAGAAGCTCGTGTATTGTGATACGAGCCGGGATATTGGCTAAGTGGGCCAATATATCAAAGCGAAAGGGCGTGGCTAGCCCTTGGCTTGGCGGTTTCTTCAACACGTGGTCGAATCGCACTTCCTTAGGTTTTTCCTTTCCCTTGGCTGGAATTGGAGTGGATGTCGGCATTGGTACTGACGCCGTTTGTTGCTGTATCTCGTCAGTAGTTCTGTCATACTGCCTTAGGTATGACTTTCCAGACCGGGTGCCCATCTGTTGAGGCGCATCTGCCTGCGCTGTACAGGCATGCTTCTCTTCTTCTGAATCGCTGAGGGAAGCCGAAGTAAGATTCCCATCATCTGGCAGGACAGAGATGACATTGCAGGACTTGCCCTTTTTGCTGGAGTCCTTCGACGTCCGCTGTACGTCTTGGACGAGGTCAGGGTGTATCCACATAACTTCCCCTGTCTCCAATGTCAAAGGGACGAGACCCTTGTTGTATTGAGTCATGGCTGAAGGATGCTTGACTTCTAGCCGTGGCGCCGGGGCTGAATAGGTCCCGTCGGGAACCATGACCTTCTGGGCAGTGCCGAACTCAATAGTCACCATATTGGCAGTGACTTTCTTCTGCTCCGTCTTCAGTGTGAGGACTCCGGCGTCGACCAAGGCTTGAATTCTATCCTTGAGAATATAGCACTTGTCAGTAGGATGGTGGATCATCCTGTGGTAGAGGCAGTACTTAGGGTCGTTTGTGCGCCCTATCTCATCAGGGCGTCGAGCATCTGGCAACTTCATCTTATTCCCTTTGTGGAGCAGATGGAATATCGTGACCACCTGGTCGTCTCTGAAGGAGTACTGTTTAGGAGGGAACTTGGGCTCCTGATTGTTGAAGCTGCTCTTCTTGGCCTTTGACTGCATGTCCCCAGTCAGCTCGACGGACATAATTTCCTTCCCTTTAGCTTGGGAAGACTGCGGGAGATCGCTGCGCCCTTTGTTGTTCGCGCCCCATTTGCTTCTAGGGGCGGATGACTCGAACTTTTTAGCCGATTTTTCGGCTATCTCAGCTTGTTCGACCAGTTCCTTCCAAGTGTGGGCCTTGACAGCCCCCATGCGAACTTCTACTTGATCCGAGAAGTTATGTCTGCATGTTTGTAAAAGCATGGGTAAAGGCATCCCTGCTGGGCACATCAGAGATAGATTTCTGAACCGCTCAATGTATTCACGGACAGATTCGCCTTTCCTCTGCACAGTGGAAAGGAGCTTGTCCATGGTCACTTCGGTGTCATCCTCATAGAAGCGAGAGAGGAACCGAGTTTCCAGGTCGATCCAGGAATTGATAGAGCCCTGGGGAAGGCTTCGGAACCAGTCGAATGCCACCCTTTCAAGGTGCCGATGAACAACCTAGCCATGATGGCGTCGTTGCTTAGAACATTACCGGTCTGGGACCGGAAATAGTAGATGTGCTGATTGGGCGAGCTCTTACCATCATACGTATGCAACGTTGGTGGTTTGAACTTTGGCGGATATGGCACCGAATCCCATTCCAGTGGGTAAGGACGGACTACCCCCACTTTCTTCAATTCATCCTTCTGAGCCAGGGATGAATTTGAGCTTGAAGGCCTTTAAGGACTTCGGCATCCAGGGAAGAGCCTCCCTTAGTTCTCTCCGTCTTGGGCGGATCATTGCTGAGATGTCCCTCCTCGTCATGATTACTCCCGGTATCATCATTCCGGTTGCTGAGGAGCTGAGCGAGCATCTGTTGAATATTGTCCAGGGCCTCTTGCTGAGTTCTAGAGGTCTGCTCCTGAGCTTCCAAACGCCGACGAAGGTCGTCATTGGCGTTCTCGGCCATATTGACCGATGCTTTGTCCGTTCGCACCGAACTGACTGTTGCTGAAGAGGCATACCCGCTGTCTTCATATTCTCCATCGGATGATTGGGGTGACCGCCTGAGTTGTGGCACGGTTGGGACCGTCGAGGAGGAAGGCTGCTCATAATTATAGGGTATTGCCACCCTGGATCTGGTGCTTCGGAAAACACCTTCTTCGCGCACCAAGACTTCACCTAAGCCCGGGCTATAATCTGGATCTGGGGAGCCGAAAGGGGTGTCGTCAGAGGCTTGACTTCTTCCGCGCAGCTCTCGCCCCCTTCCGGTCATGTTGACGGATGCAGAGGCTGGATCCGATGGCCCGCTCCTTTTGGGATGCCTCATCGGGACGCGCGCAGACAGTCGATCAAAGACTGATCGCCGATATGGAGCAGTGGCGAGGGTCGGTCGTAACCGACACTGCATAGAATGGACCATCACCAATTGGCAGTCACATCGTCGAAGACAGGAGGAAGTAGTCTGGAAATGCTTCAATCTCCGCTTGTCCGCCAAGAATTCTCGCAGGTCGGCCCTGTAGGGGCCTGAACAATCTGGTATATGGGACAACGCATCGTTCCCCTTATTCCTGCGGAAAGGATCAGCACCGCATAGTGCTCTGGTTCTAGCCTCGCGGCTGTAAACCCGATGAGTATGCCGAGGTACAATAGCCTTGCTTGTGAAGACAGGGCTAGCAGTAGGCATTGCTGCTCTAGGCGACGGTATGATCGCCGTCTTGACTTTATGGTTGGCAGCATTGTTGGCGCAGGCGGGCATCTTGCCTTTTTCTTCATAAGAGAGGCGCGGATTTGGCGTGGCTACGCCTGAAGTTTCAGCAGAGGACCTCTGTTTAGGCCTCCATATCCGTTTTGGCAGAGGATGCATAGGTTCGCAAGGAACCTGAATAGCCACAAGCGGGGCTGCGGGGTGTTGGCAAAATTCTGCCTCTGGTTTCTGATTTGAAACCTTGGTCATGAAGACCTTCCCGTGCTTCCGTGCTCGAAGCATCAGGCCACCCCCAGAGAGGACTTCTTTAAATCTTCCTTGATCGATCTGGATAACAAGGTTCTCAAAAGTGCAGGATCTGGGCCGCGGGCATGTTTCCTTGTTGCGCCAGAGAACTGCGGCAGGTGTGCAGAGAACCTTTTCCGTCTCCGCAGAGACTTTGCTTGAAGATTTAGCCAGAGAAGATCTGGCTGCACCGGCTTTTCTGAATTCAGAGATAGACCCGAAGGTCTGTTCGTCGCATTGCGACACTTGATTCTCAGCAGAGGAGAATACAGTCCCCAGCGGAGTCGCCATCTTGTTTTCCATTATGTTTGCAAAGGGGGAAAACTTACAAATAAAAAAGTTTGAGGAGCTAAATTACAAGTATTCTTAAAAAGATTACAAGTAGATCTCCTCAGAGATTCTGGGAAAATGTGCCGATAGGAGTCTGGTCAGCGCGCGACCACTTTGTCCCTTTGACGATGCGAGCGATGAGATTCCCTTCTCGCCTGGTTCGGGGAATCAGAGAATAGAGGATTGGTAGAACCCTCTTGCTGCTTCTCAAAATCGCCTTCAATAAGGAATTCCTTCTCGCCTGGTTCCGGAGATTCCTTGAGAAGAAGAACGATGTTAGGGTATCAACACCCTGATTAGAGAAAGCAATTCTCTAAAAAGTCTCTGAATTCGAGAGCACGCGGTGCCTTATGAAGAAGCCTCTGCTTGTGGAGTCCTCCCGTATGTATGCGTCTCTCCTTGATTCCTCTCCGTTGATCGATCTCTCCTTCTCTGTTGATTTCTCTCGATTGATCGATCTCTCCTTTGTGCCCCTGACGGGCTATTTATAGGGAGAGCAAGGGTATAATCGTCCCCTTTGAAGATATGGAAACAGATTGAACCGAATCTGTTTGAATCTGGAAAGTAGCCTTACTGTGAGGCTAGGATAGCTTCTGCGGAGCTAGAAAATGGCAAGTCGGTTGATCTGTTTTGATCCTTTCCATATTGTTAGGAGATTCTCCCTGATCCTCTTACTCGTTTCAAGAGAGTCAAGAGATTGTGGCAATCACCTGCCATATTTGAATCCTGATTGGATTTGATTAGATTGAATCCGATCTCATTAGGAGATTTGATTGGTCAAAGGTTGACCATAGCAGGCTGATGGCGGAGCTGCCCGCTTTGAAGCTCATAGCGGAGCTAGAGGCAATTCCTGGCGAAGTCCGAAAAGAGGCTTTTCGGCGAAGCTGTCAGTTAGCTTCCTGGCGATGCTCTGGATGATGTTAGCCTCTCAAGCGAGGCTATCTCCTTGGGCTAATGTAATGCTAAATGCTAGCATTTTAGACCTGCTGAGGTCTGTTTAGAAACAATCCGGGTTCACTGTTCTGCTTGCTGGATCAGTGGAGTCCAAACCGCTTCCTCGTCCCTTGGAGTTGGGTGAAAAACTGGTCTTCAGCTCGTCTGTCCCTTGTCTTTTGTAAATGTCAACAAGTTTAGACATCGTTCGGACCAATGAGAATCTTGTCTTTTTTAAGTGTCAACAATCTTCACCAAGACGAATTTCATTTCAAGGTATATGTATGATTTGTCAACATAATAAGTATACATACATATCCCTAAACACAATTGAGTTCATATATAGATTTGCATGAAAGGCAAATGACTCAAGGGGTATACATGTATATCTTAAAGTTTGGCAATACAAACATATACATGAAGTGAAAAACTCATAAAACAAATCTAAAATGGGAATACAAGTTTAAAATGTATGAATCATCAAAACTAGACTATACTAGCACATCTAATGGGTTCAAATAAGCAATCAAGCCCAAACATATATAAATTTATTTGTGGCCCACTATATGTACAAGTATAAATCCTAGTCTTAATGAAAACTAACATCTAAACAAGTAATCTTAATAAGAAGCATCAAAACACAATATAGAAATCATCATGATAGAACTAAAACATGATTACTATGTAAATTCACATGTATTAGATTCATGATGTACATTATAGCTTAAATAAAAGTGAGAACACTAAGAATAGGTTCATACAAGCATGTGTGTCTCAAATACTATATATGTATGTCAAGGATCTAATAATCATGACATTTACATACTAATCCAAAGACAATGAAACATGCTATAAAACATCAATATGAAAGCATGTAAACAATAAATGGGAGTAAAGGATTGTTACCAAAACCGAAGAAGCAACTTTCCTTGTCTCCAAAACATGGTGGTCATCTCCACCAAATCTTCCCTTGAAAGTGATGCATCCATTTAATCTCCTTTAAGCACGGAACGCATCCACTCCAAGGTGTCATCACTCTCACGTCATGTGAGAGCCCACACCTACATCAAAAATAATAGGAGGGGTGGTCTTTGGTACCCACATCTTGTTGGGTCCATGGGGGTTAGTCCCTTCCCTAACCCAAACAAATTTCTTTGCTAAATTTGAAACATTTAATCTATCATAACAAAATTTAGCAAGATGGCCTTTTCGGCCACAATGTGTACATGTGTACACATGAGCATACATGTGTTGATGGTGTCCGTGTGGAGCATGTGTATGCCGTGGAGGGTGTGCATGCATAAATGATGGAACTTGTTTCTTTCGAACCAAGGTTTCCAACCGTGTATGGTTCTTAGCACATTGGCTCATAGTGGAGCCCAAACAATCCATTTTCTCCTTCAACATATTTATATCATTTTTAATCATAGAAGAAGTGGAGCATGCAAGGGGTGATCTAGGTGAAACTACCCTAGCATGGCAAACATGTTCATCAATCTTATTTTTTAAAACTTCATTTTTCTTTAAACACATTTCTAAATCTTTAGAAATTGATGCAATCTTAATTTTCAAAGAATCATTTTCTTTTAAAACAAAATCAACTTTTGAAGACAAATTTTCATTTTTCTTCAAATAGCATGGCAATCATTTTTAGACTTCAAAAAGTTATTTTCTTTAAGTGCAAGATCAAGTTGAGATTTTAATGAATCCCTCTCATTAGCAATCTCCTCTTTCTCTTGCAAAACAACATCAAGTCTAGAATGTAAACTCTTATTTTCTTTTTCAATATCTAGACTTTTCTTTTTCAAAATCTTGTATTTTTCTATTAACTTTTCACAAACAATAGAAAGTTCTTCATTCAAAGCATGGGCATCATAATTATCACATGAAGAACTAGAGCAATCATCACTATCTAAGTGGGGTTCCGAATGTACCTCAAGGGAGTCATTCCCTTGGACCATGAAGCATTGTGAATCGGATTCTCCACTAGATTCCTCTTCTTGAATTTGCACTTGAAGCTCGGAGGTGGTGGTTGTTGTCAATTTGTTCCACACTGCAAAGGCGGAATCAATGTTAGAAACACACATAAGATAATCTTTAGGTAATGTGCTTCTAATGGCCTCTAGGGCTTGTGCATTGGCCCCTATATGATTGCGATCACTAAGGAAGGATTCCTTGGTAATAGCAAGATGAACTTTATGACCTAGGGTTTGTAAATAAACGGTCATCCTAATCTTCCAAACATGAATGTTGGAAGGGTCATACATAGGTGGGGTCATGAAAGCCATGGTAAACTATATGAGTGTGCAAAACAAGCAAATGCAAACAATAGATTAGCAAACAAGGATCTCACTCCTAGGATGTTAAGCCTAAGTATCAAGAGCACTAGCTCTGATACCAATTGAAAAGGGAACACCTAGAGGGGGGGTGAATAGGTGTTAGTGCTAATCTAAAACTTAATACAAAACTAAGTGCGCTAAATGCGGAAGCTAATGCAAATCTTGCACAAACTTAATACAACACAACAAGTGTAGCCGAATTCCCCGTGAAGGGCTCTGGACTAACTCCTCTTGATTCCCCTTAAAATGGGTTGAGGCGCTATGTGAAGCTCTTGTTGGATGAGTATAAGTTGGGCACACACACACAAGTAATCCAAGCAATGTGCACACTCAATCAAGCCAAGCAATCAAGGATATAACAATATGGAGTATGCAATGACAACACAAGCAATGTATATAATATGCTATGAAAGAATAATGCTCAACACAAGCAAATATGATATGATGTTATGTATGATGCTATGCACAAATAAATGAGAGAGAGAGTTGAGAGAAATTGGATCAAACGCAAACACACGGATATGTTTCGAGATTCGAGCCCCTAGCTCTACATCCCCGCCTACACCACCGTGTAGGATTTCCAATCCACTATCTCCCACCGAGGGAATCTCTACTGAAGAGGATTTGTACAACAATGGAGTACCGAACTCCTCTCTCAAACAACCACCTCACAACCGAGGGGTAGGCCCGTAGCCAATACAACAACAACAACAACACCTCTACCGAAGAGGCTCACAACCAATTTCAATCACCTCACACTTGAGGGATACAAACCAATCACCCGATCACCTCTACCGAAGAGGGATACAACAAGAATAAGGGTGTACAACTTAGAGGTTACAACAACAACCTCAAAACTCTCTCTTTTCTTTTCTCTTTCCACAAAACAAAGATCCTAATAGTTTAGGATAGAAGATATAGCTCAAGTGTGGAAAAACTAAGTGTTTTGATCAAAGAAAAACTCTTGGGAAAATAGCAAATTGATATAGAAATGAAGAACAAGAAATCTATTCCCAAAATCCTATTTTTCTTTGAAAAATAACAAAACACTTAAAACAATAAAGATGAATCTTTTTGCACTTAAAACTCTTTTGAAAACTCTTTTAAAACACTAGAAATAGTCAGGAAATTTTGGCATCAAAATCTTGTACAAAAACTATGAAGAGATGGGGTATATATAGCCCCAATACAAAACTAGCCGTTAGAGCTGAGCTGGCAGCTCTGACAGGCAACGGTCGACCGGTCCGGTCGACCGCCAACGGTCAGAAATATGACCGTTGGGCAACTGCGGTCGACCGGCCCGGTCGACCGAAACAAACAGAGAGCAGAACTCTCTGCAGCGGTCGACCGCCCGGTCGACCCAAACAAACAGAGAGCAGAGCTCTCAGACCCGGTCGACCGTCCCGGTCGACCGTCCCAGAGGCTCCAAACGTGCACAATTTTGTGCACGTCGGTCCCCGGTCGACCGACCTCTGCCTAGTCGACTAGGTCAGTTGACTTAGTCGACTAATAGAAGCCTGGAACAACAATCTGGGTCAGAAAAAAACATGTTAAAATATTTTCTAAAAATCTTTTAACACTTCTAAAAATCACCAAAAATAATTTTATCATTTTATATGGAAACACAAACTTGTGATAAAAATTTCAAGATATATATCAATCATATCAATTCATTTTTGAGTCTTGCAAATTTTATCAAAAACAAAACTTGTATTTTTATCAAAGAGATGTTAAGCTCAAAATCAAGTTTGATAAAAGTTAAGCATGCATGTATAGAGTGAAACAACTATACATATATCAATTAAACTTGTTTTGATAAACTATTCATGAAAACCAAATCCAAAACATGAAAACGTGTGTGTTTGTGCACTTGAGCATATCAACTATACTAAACTTTACAAATGGATCTAAAACACACTATCTAAACTATGGATACCTAACTCCTCTTGACGATCTTCATCTTCAAGTAGACTTGCTCCAAAACTCCATCCATGGGCTAGGCAATGTATGATCTTGAAGCTTTGGCCCTGAAATCATCATGAAAAGCTTCTAAACACCTTGTTGAAGCTAATCACCAACTAATATCTTGGTTAATGATCTGAAACTTAAACAACACAAGATTATTAGTAAACATAACTACATGAGTTAATCATCATCAAAACTAGAGTGGAAGGCATTTGGGCTAACACTCTAGATTCCCCTTGAATGGGTTGAGGTGCCGCGTTGGCTCTCTTGGTTGAATACAAGTGTTAGCAAACAATCCTAAGCAAGTATATCAATTTGAGCACAAGGAATATATCATGCATATAAATGTAAAGACAATAATTGAATGCAAGATATAAACAAGTAAGGAGAGAGAGAGAGAGAGAGAGAGAGAGAAAAGGCAATCGCAAACACAGGGTATGTTTCGAGGTTCGAGCACACTTGCTCTACATCCCCGCCTTCGACACACAAAGGATTTCCACTATGCAAGATCCCAATGGATCTCTCCTCGGTGCCGCAACACCTACAAGCCCTTGGACTCCCTAGTCCCGTACACACGTAAGCCCCACAAGCTTGCCGAGGCCGCACCTCAAACACGGAGTTCGCACCCGAACCCGAAACAACGTGGACACACACGTCCGCCTCCTCAAAGTAACAAATGAAGTCTTTGGTGATCACAACACTTTGATCACCTAAAAACTATCTCACTACAACACACCTATAGGATGAATAATCGATGGATAGCTCAAGTGTGGTGTGAGAAAACAAGGATGAAAGATATGGTGAAAAACTCAAGAAATCTCTTTTAACACTCTTAGTAAAACTTTCCTTTAGATAGGAAATATTTGCTCTCTATTTTGTGGAGAAAAACTTCTGAAAAGAGTGGGAAAACTGGCTCTAAAAACTTCTCTAAATCTTGTAGAAAACAGCCCCCAAATGACCCTTTATATAGAGTCTGGAAAACTAGCCGTTGGGGCTCTGTAAGAGCTGCCGGTCGACCGGGTCGGTCGACCGCCAACGGTCAGAAATCCGACCGTTGGAGCCACGGTCGACCGCCCGGGTTGACCGAGCCACTGGAGCAGAGAGTCGAACTCTCTGTCGGTCGACCCGTACGGTCGGCCGAACTTTCCAGAGAGCAGAGTTCTCTGGAGCGGTCGACCGGCACGGTCGGCCGTCCTCCAGTGCCCAAAGGCGTGCACGTCTGTGCACGTCGGTCGACCGGTCCGGTCGACCGACTTCAGGTATAGTCGACTATAAAGGAAGCAAGTCGACTTATCTGAAGCCTGAAACAGAAAACTGGGATTTAAAACTGGGTCTTTTTGGTTGAAATAAAATCCCATAAATACATAGAAATTCTACAAAAATAGTATTACCAATATACTTTAATATACAAACATGCTTGCACAAAATTAAGGCATGTTATAAAAGATTGGACTATTTTTGTAACTTGGAAATATTTGGCTCATGATAAAAACTGTATTTTTCAAAACATGTTTTCTAAACTTTGTTTTTCTAAAACATCTTCAAATAAAAACTAGATATTTTGAACTCATTAAAGCATAATGTGTATGGATATGATCCACTACACAAATAAGATGAAATATCTAAGTTTTTGGCATTAAGCTCTAAACTTGATTTTGGTTTAAAAAAAAACATGTTCATGACCAAACAAGTATTTTTTCAAAATGAAAAATCTTTTCTAAACCAAAAATCTTTTATGAAAAGAATTCTATCAAGAGTGTGTGTGCATGGTATACTTGAGCAATCCACCAACTACTCTATCCTTTACATTTTATCTAAAACAAAAAACAAAATCTTATACCTAGACACAAGTCTTGATCTTGAAGTCTTCCCTTGAAGTCTTCTCATCTTCTTGACTTGGTCCAAGCTTTGATCCAAAAGCTCCTTGGATCACACCGTGCTAGCTTCAAATCTTGACATTTTATCCTTTGTTGAGCTATGCACCTACTAAGATCTTGATAATGAATCTGTCACTAATTAAACACAAGATCATTAGTAAACATAACTTCATGAGTTGATCATCATCAAAACTAGAGTGATGGGCCTTTGGGCCAACAAAAAATGGACGACCTAAATAGTGAGTTGGTTAGTTTAATAGTGTAGAACATTTGAAACCTAACATATACTGATTTGTAAGAGTTTTTAAATGTTTAGATCATAATGAAATGGTCGGATCGAGAATTTGTATGTCTAAAGACATATATCTAACTAACTCACTGCTTTTGGTCGTCCATTTTGCGTCGCTTGATGGATGGGAAAAAATTATTAAAAACACTTGATTTTTGGTTTATATATACTTGAAATAATATAGATCAACTTCAATAGAGTGGATCTTGTATTTGAATGTCGGAGAGTTGAATTTGAGTGGGAAGGATTCGAGGTCAAATCTTTTTTGAAGGACACAAGTGTCTCTCTCTCTCTCTCTGTACACACACACACACACACACACACAGGGTAAGGTTACAATACATCTTATGTGTAACTTAGTAACATACTCTTTTTCACCACTCAAATTTTTTACAAGATGAGATACAGACACAAAAATTAGCATATGTGGTCCCCAAAAGTATTAATAACCTATTTAAAAATTATCTTTGTATGGTGGAGACCTCTATGTGTAACTAAGTTAGTTACACATAGGATGTATTATAACCTTACCCACACACACACACATACACACACTTGTGTCCTTCCAAAAGGATTTGAGCCTGGATCCTTCTCACTCAAATTCAACCCTCTGACATTCGAATACAATATCCACTCCGTTGAAGATCTATATTATTTCAAGTATCTATAAACTAAAAATCAAGTGTTTTGGATACTTTTTACCCATCCATTAAGTAGGAAAAAAAATGGATGGCCTAAATAGTGAGTTGGTTAGTTTAACGGTATAAAATATGTGAAACCAAACAAAAATTGGTTTATAAGGATTTTTAAATGTTTAGATCATAATGAAATAGCCGGATCGAAAATTTGTATGTCTAAAGACATAGATCTAACCAACTCATTACTTTCGGCCGTCCATTTTGCACCGCTTGATAGATGGGCAAAAAGTATTCAAAGCATTTGATTTGGTTTATAGATACTTGAAATAATATAGATCAACTTCAATGGAGTAGATCTTGTATTCGAATGTCGGAGGGTGAAATTTGAGTGGGAAGGATTGGGCTCAAATCCTTTCGGAAGGACACAAGTCTCTCTCTCTCTCTCTCTCATATATATATATATAATATATATATATATATATATAATATATATATATATATGAGAGAGAGAGAGACTTGTGTCCTTCTGAATATATATAAATGAGAGAGAGAGAGACTTGTGTCCTTCCGAAAGGATTTGGGCCCAGCGTGGTTTCTGGGTGGTTGAGATTAGATTTGGATGAAAGGTAGCGGGGGAGTCAGAGGCCCGGGGCGGCGACGACCGGGCAAAGGTCGGTGACGATGGAGGAGGGTGAGGAGCCATTGGGTGAGGGCCCCGTGCCGAGCCGACACGGGTGGGCTGTTCCTGGCGCCGTGCCCGGGCTAGGCCCGGCCAGGGTGGGTCGTGGCCCGCGTTTAGCGAACCCGAGTTTGGCCTGTGGAGGAAGCCGGAACCTGGCCGCGTCTGGCCCGGATGTCAGTGGGACGAGCTAGGGTCGGGCCTTTGCGTGCCAGGCCCGTGCCGGTTGTCGGGTTTGCCCTGCCCAGTCGACACCCTTAGGCTTAGCCCTCTCTTTTCTGTGAACTATAAGCAATAATTTTGTTATGCAGACCCCATTTCTGTTGCATGGGTTATTGTGCTCGGGGCAATAACGAATGAGGAATCCACCAATTAGAGATAGATGCAGCCAGAGATGTACCCACACGACAAGAACAGAGAAACAATAGAGAAAGCAAGACAACACAGTATTTAACGAGGTTCGTCAATTTACCTACGTCCTCGGGGCAAGGGAGAGATATTTTATTGATTCAACAATCAATACAAGTGAACATCATTGGGATACTTTCAGGAATACAATACATGAGGACTCTAGCCTATATTTATAGCCAGAGAGTCCCAGGGATTTAAAAAATACTGATTGGATTTGACCCCAAAACAGCAAAGGAGTCTGAACCCTAAAAGGAGAACAAACGCCTCTGTCTGTCGACCAATCGGTCGACCGACCCTTGTCCTCGGTCGACCAGCCCGGTTGACCGGGACTAACCGAGAGCAGGCTCATGTCAGTTGTCGACCGCTCTGGTTGACCGTTCCTTTGCCACGGTCGACCAGGCGGTAGACCGGGCCATGTCTGTGCACGTCGTGCACACCAATCGACCGGGCAGTCGACTGGCCACACCTCCGATCGACCGGACAATCGACCGGGTTTTGTCTTGGCCTGCTGCAAGCGTCATTCTTGCTCCCTTTGACTTCTGATCTCTGCGCTATTTCCTCTATCTCCTCTCTCCTTACAATTCTCCATATCGGTGAAGATTTTCTATATCTGACCAAAACTCCAATGAACATCTGGCGAAATCGATACACGATCTCGGCGAAATCGACACATGATCTCGACTTGAGTGCTCCAAATGAAATCGACACACGATCTCGACTTGGCCAACAGACGAAACCTGTTCCTTCAAATGAATCACCAGTACACCTACAATTAATTTCCAACTGATCTCACCTGATCCAAATTGAGTTTGTCATTGCCACCTGCAACTCTCACCAAACTCCAATATCAATTGTAAGCTTCCAACTTCAGCTCAGCTATCCAAACGGAATGCACCATACATGCGTTCCCATCACTTCACCTGAAGAGAAATACCATACGAGCCGACCAACGAACGTGTCTCCCACTCAGCAACTTCATGAAACTCTATTCCAAATGACCTCAAGAAGAACTCATCATGAGCCAACACTAACTCTCCAACTGACTGGCTCTCTCCAGTCCACATGTCTTCGAGACGGTCCAACCAAATCTGAGTAGAGCACACCAAACATCATCATCGGCTTCAATAAACTGGATGCACACCTTTTATGCAAGCACAACTGTCTTCTCACCAGAAGATCATCCGTTTATCGAGATCACAATGCTTCACCTCTACGTGAAGTCTAACTCTTCACCTCTAGTGAATTCCAACTCTTCACCTCTACGTGAAGTCTCAATCGCTTCTCGAGAACCCAAACAGCTTCATATAGGTTACATCACCAAATGGCTGCGCCTTTTCGGCTGCCTACGTATCTTGCCCAAAAGATCTAGCCAACCGTGGTTCATTGAAATGAGCTCCACCAAGCTCAAACACCTGTGACTGAATCTTCAGCAGCGAACCAACCGGCTGAGTCATATGAATCTCCTTACTACCATCATGGAGAACAACGACCTTCAACTTGAGTTTGTCGCGATCACAAACTTGAGATTCATATTTCTTTACCCACTTTCGTGGTTTTATCTTGGTTCCAATTGCTGCAAATAATTTGACATTCTCATCAATATCTTCAACCTGTTCAGCATCAACACTGCCTACATGATTTCCACCCAGTGTCACATCCAGTGAAATCCTCACTGATACGGAACTAACTGAAGATGGTGGAGTAGCATCAACCTCCACCCGCTGTGATACTTTCTTGGTCTTCGTCCTCTCTACCTCCTGAGAGACGGTAGCCTTTAACAATGAAGTTTCATCAAATGTGACGTGCTGACTTAACACGATCTTCTTATTTTCGGGGTCCCATAACCTATAGCCTTTCATATTTCTTTTGATACCCAAAAATACAAATTTCTTTATTTGCGGATTAACCTTGCCAACTTTGACACTAAAGTAGGCCGGACTTTCAAATTTTCGTAGCAAATCATGACCTTGAGTAGCTTTTTCAGACCAAACTTCTAGTGGAGTTTTACCTCCTATCGAAGTTGATGACAATCCATTTATGAGATGGCTAGCATACACAATCGTCTCAGCCCAAAATAATTTGTCTAATTGTGCATTAGACAACAAACATCGAGCCTTCTCCAGCAAGGAACGGTTTATCTCCAACCTATGTATTTCATTTATGAAGTGAGTAGTAATACCAGTGTTTTAGCCAAATTGTAGGAATTGATTCTTATATCTTTCAACATTACTAATTTGTAGCTCCTTGATCTTCCTACCAGTTTGCTTCTCCATCATATCCTTCCACTTCACCAATATACCTAGGGCTTCATACATTTGTCTCATGGGATATATCCAATAATGCCTAGATAAATTATCAATAAAAAGGATAAAGTACCTATGCCTCCAATGGAATGTAGTCTTAACAGGCCCCCAAATACTTTCGTGAACAATTTTAAGAAGACCTTCTGAGTGGTGAGTAGTGGTGATGAATTTCACCTTCTTCTTGTCAAGAACTCTTTGTTCACCCAATTTCAAGTTACAGGTAGATACACCTTCCAATGATCCCTTCTTTGCTGGAGCTTGTAAGGACTTTTCACCTTTGTATCCGACCCTCATTTGCTAGATCTGTGCACAATTATCATCTGAAGAAATAGAAGTCTCCACTTGATCTGTAACTATATTACCTTTCCAGTAGTAGAGATTATTTCGGTGGACGCCCTTCATAACTACCATTGAGTCTTTGGTCATCTTGAGAACATGTCACGCCCCGCTTTCCAAAATACGTGGAAACGGAGTCGCGACGAGAGTCGGCGACGTATATACGCAAGAAAAATACCCCACGTATACACGCTAAGCCTAAAGTAACCTGAACAAGTTATAAATCTCTACCATAAATCAAAATCACTGCAATAATACATATAAAGTCTAACACAATGATAGCATATGAGTAAGAATAAGGAATGTGACAGGATGCGATATATGAATAGAAGAGTAGGAATACTGATAATCAAAAGGGAAAAACTCCAGCTCCTCAAGGTAAATATGATCCTCTCCAAAAACCTGATAAGCAATAAATAGCCCTGGATCTGGATATGCAGATTCAGGGAGTCAGAACTCCTAGTGAATGTATAAGAGAAAAAGGGAAAGACATACGAATATAAATGTGAGCAAACTAGGAAACACATATGCCGAAATAAAACAGAAGTAACATATAAGACATGGATAGAAATAACAAAGCCGATCAATACAAAATCAGATGTCCAATCGGGTGTCAGATGTACAATCAGTTCGTTGGTATTATTAGATGTTTACAATCAGTCAGTATATCAAGTTCAGTCTACAATGTCAATGTGAGATTTCAGTTTGTTATTTATTATGTCAGTGAACACCAATTGCCACTTGTAATAGGCGCATCCCATACTACGCCTACTACACATGTCAATCAGGGTCCTAAGTTATTGAAATTAGTGGAAGAGACATTGTCCATGCTTTAGGTGGGTTCCGTACATACCCGGAACCACGGCCCAATCACCTGGCGCTGAACCAGGTCCTACCGCTAGGTAGTTAATAACAATAACAATAACAATATGTCAATACAATGACAATATGAACAATACGGGATGTCAGTCATCCCCCAGAACCCTGCAGTGGAACCGTATCTCAGCTGCGCAACCTGTATCCTAGGTCCACCCAAAATACAGACGCTGTCTCCTCCATCAATTTCTCCAATCCCGGTGTAAGTTGTCCATTTACATTGTTATTCATTCAATTCAGTTAAATCAGTCAATATCCATATTATCTAGAACACTGGGACGATATGGTGACATTAACAATAACAGTACAGTAACGGTCAATCAGTAATCGTATACACGGTGAACAATATCAGTAACAGTGAACAGTAACAGTAACCGTGTATACGATGAACAATAGAACTGTACCGAGATTACGGTCAAACAATCATTTCCCAGTAACTTCAATAACATAGATTTATGCAATAATGAATCCAGATACTGTTCAATAGACAGTCTAATCTAGAACCGGTCAATATCTCACATCCATCTGCACTAAAACACAATAGCAACTAACCTATCAACCAACCGTCTCATAAGCTCTGAACACAGAATATGATCACCATCATAATAACTCAATCTCTATTAACTGAAGTAATCCAGTCTCTAACATCATAACAAGTCCACATCAATATCTGAAAGAATCATCAACTAAGTTATCATCGATAAAAGAATATTAAGTCTGGAAAGTATTCTACTTGAAATATATCATCTCATCTTAATGCAGATCGGGCTTTATCATAAAGTATGTAAATCCAATGCCACCTATAACTCAAGTTCAGTCCAACTCACAGTCCAATAGTTACTTGATCATCAAGTATCGGTACACATCAAGTAATCAAATACAACAATCACCGTTCCAACAGGTATCAATAATCATAGTTAGTTCCCTCACTCTAACTATCTAATCTGAATCCAAGTCTTCACAATCACCACTCCTATTAAGATCAATCATTATACCCCATCACTCGGTAACATATCCAATCCATGCATATAAGATCTATTAGGTCAAGTCATTACCACCAATATCTATATCTAGAAATCATGTACATCCATCAATAACCAATGCATAATCCATGGATGAAGTCCACAATCCAAAAAAATGACTATACACAACTGACAGACTCACATTAGTCGACTAGGGGGAAGTTACTAGTCGACTAGAGAAGTATTAGACGACTAGTCAAGTGAATCAAGTCGACTAATCTAAGGCCAAGTCGACTGACAGGGAAGGGCCAGTCGACTGACACAAATACAGAGAGCTACACAGCGCCAGGTCACATTATTAGTCAACTAGGGCTAGAGGGTAAGTCGACTACAGACACTGTTAGTCGACTACTATATGTATCAAGTCGACTAACAGAGAGATACAGAGAGTTCACACTTTCCTGGGAGGAGACCTAGTCGACTAGGGGTGCTGGGTAAGTCGACTAACAAGGATGTTAGTCGACTACAAACATGGGCAAGTCGACTAACTCCTCTGCCAGAACAGAAAACAGAGGCTCACGAATATCTGATCTCTCACACAACAAAACATGTATGTGCCTCCTCTCTCTCACACATCAACATACACAATCTCTACACAAATTCTATGTACACAATAGAATCATAATTAAATCAAATACACATAACTACGAGGAATCAAAGGAGGAGGAGAATACACTCACATAGGGTCGCTCGCTGCTGAATGTTGCCGAGTCGCCTTTGCGGCTACTGTGGTGTTGCTCCTTGCTGTTGGACTGCAGGGGAGGGTGGCCAAGGTGCTGGAGAAGGCTGCCGTGTTGGTCTCCGATGACGGGCTGGCGTGGATCAGGAGAGGGGGCTGCTCACTGCTCGCAGATGAACCTGGGCGTGTGCTGATCTGCAAGGAGGGAGGAGCAGCAGTTCTGTCGTGCTGCTGTCGTTGCGCCATGGTCCCAGGGAAAGGGGGCCCTACTGACTGGAAGATGGGCGCGCTGCTGCTGGATCTGTCGTCGAAGAGGGCGCAGCAAGGGGCCTGGGCTGTTGCCGTGTCCTCTGTTGGTGTTGCGGCAGGGAGCAGCAAGGGGGAGGATTAGATTAGAATGGTTAAGAATTTGGTGGAGATTTTTGAGGGGATTAGTTAGGATTTAGATATGATAGGATTTGGGTTGTTGAGATAGATTTCGGGTTGCGAGTATGCTAACGGGTTGAGGGTTTGAGTCCAAATAGATAAAGGGGTGTTGGGTTATGGATCTAATGGGTTGAGGGTAATATGATAAAGGGTATAGGATCCAATCCGGGTTAATGGGTCTAATAGGGGTTGGATATTTGGGTTTGCTAATGGGTAAAATCAAGGAGTAAGACATGAATGGAAATCAAGGGATGAGGAATGCACCTCTACAAAATAATAATCCAACATTAGTAGTAACATTACTTAACCAAATATAACCTTAATAATACCAACAACATTACAAGATAATAATAATAATAATAATTAACAGTAACAGTAGCAACACTAATAATATTAATAATAATCACTGGCAAGAAAATTATAAATTAAGTTGATAAAAATAATTTGTAAATTAAAATAAATACTTCAGGAAAATAAAAATACAGTATTACTAATTATGGGTATTACATTCTACCCACCTTAATAAAAATTTCGTCCTTGAAATTTCAATAAAGCGGGGAATGATAAAAATTCAAAAATCAGGAGAGAACACAAACAACTTCCACGTCGCCTCGTTGGGACACCACGCTTCCGCTGCGCGCTCTAATCTCTGCTACCAGCTTCAGTAAGGAGTGATCAATTCCAAGAGACAAGATCAGAAAATAGAATAGACAAGGAGAATAGGAAGTAAGATTACTCCGAAAGAATAGATGCAATAAGATAAGATTGAAAGATCAAAGGGATGGATTTCAAAGGAGGACAGTCAATTTCCAAGTGAAGTCAATATCATTGGATAGATAGTATATGTATATTGCAGTGTAAATGTAACTTGTCTCAGGTAACCGGTAGGAACTAGGTTCTCTCTTTATGTCGAACCTGGCTCTAATACCAAAAAAACCTGTCACGCCCCGCTTCCCAAAATACGCTGGAGCAGAGACGCAACACGAGTCGGCGACGCATATACGCAAGGAAAATACCTCACATATACGCGTTAAGCCTAAAGTAACCTGAATAAATTATAAATCTCTACCATAAATCAAAATCACTGCAATAATACATATAAAGTCTAACACAATGATAGCATATGAGTAAGAATAAGGAATGTGACAGGATGCGATATATGAATAGAAGAGTAGGAATACCGATAATCAAAAGGGAGAAACTCCAGCTCCTCAAGGTAAATATGATCCTCTCCAAAACCTGATCAGCAATAATAGCCCTGGATCTAGATATGCAGATCCAGGGAGTCAGAACTCCTAGTGAATGTATAGGAGAAAAAGGGAAAGACATACGAATATAAATGCGAGCAAACTAGGAAACACATATGCCGAAATAAAACAGAAGTAACATATAAGACATGGATAGAAATAACAAAGCCGATCAATACAAAATCAGATGTCCAATTGGGTGTCAGGTGTACAGTCAGTTCGTTGGTATTATTAGATGTTTACAATCAGTCAGTATATCAAGTTCAGTCTACAATGTCAATGTGAGATTTCAGTTTGTTATTTATTATGTCAGCGAACACCAATTGTCACCTGTAATAGGCGCATCCCATACTACGCCTACTACACATGTCAATCAGGGTCCTAAGTTATTGAAATTAGTGGAAGAGACATTGTCCATACTTTAGGTGGGTTCTGTACATACCCGGAACCACGGCACAATCACCTGGCGCTGAACCAGGTCCTACCGCTAGGTAGTCAATAACAATAACAATAACAATATGTCAATACAATGACAATATGAACAATACGGGATGTCAGTCATCTCCCGGAACCCTGCAGTGGAACCGTATCTCGGCTGCGCAACCTGTATCCTAGGTCCACCCAAAATACAGACGCTGTCTCCTCCATCAATTTCTCCAATCCCGATGTAAGTTGTCCATTTACATTATTATTCATTCAATTCAGTTAAATCAGTCAATATCCATATTATCTAGAACACTGGGACGATATGGTGACAGTAACAATAACAGTACAGTAACGGTCAATCAGTAATCGTATACACGGTGAACAATATCAGTAACAGTGAACAGTAACAGTAACCGTGTATACGATGAACAATAGAACTGTACCGGGGTTACGGTCAAACAATCATTTCCCAGTAACTTCAATAACATAGATTTATGCAATAATGAATCCAGATACTGTTCAATAGACAGTCTAATCTAGAACCGGTCAATATCTCACATCCATCTGCACTAAAACACAATAGCAACTAACCTATCAACCAACCGTCTCATAAGCTCTGAACACAGAATATGATCACCATCATAATAACTCAATCTCTATTGACTGAAGTAATCCAGTCTCTAACATCATAACAAGTCCACATCAATATCTGAAAGAATCATCAACTAAGTTATCATCGATAAAAGAATATCAAGTCTGGAAAGTACTCTACTTGAAATATATCTCATCTTAATGTAGATCGGGCTTTATCATAAAGTATGTAAATCCAATGCCACCTATAACTCAAGTTCAGTCCAACTCACAGTCCAATAGTTACTTGATCATCAAGTATCGATACACATCAAGTAATCAAATACAACAATCACCGTTCCAACAGGTATCAATAATCATAGTTAGTTCCCTCACTCTAACTATCTAATCTGAATCCAAGTCTTCACAATCACCACTCCTATTAAGATCAATCATTATACCCCATCACTCGGTAACATATCCAATCCATGCATATAAGATCTATTAGGTCAAGTCATTACCACCAATATCCATCTCTAGAAATCATGTATATCCATCAATAACCAATACATAATCCATGGATGAAGTCTACAATCCAAAAAAATGACTATACACAACTGACAGACTCACATTAGTCAACTAGGGGGGAGTTACTAGTCGACTAGAGAAGTATTAGACGACTAGTCAAGTGAATCAAGTCGACTAATCTAAGGCCAAGTCGACTGACAGGGAAGGGCCAGTCGACTGATACAGATACAGAGAGCTACACAGCGCCAGGTCACATTATTAGTCGACTAGGGCTAGAGGGTAAGTCGACTACAGACACTGTTAGTCGACTACTATATGTATCAAGTCGACTAACAGAGAGATACAGAGAGTTCACACTTTCCTAGGAGGAGACCTAGTCGACTAGGGGTGCTGGGTAAGTCGACTAACAAGGATGTTAGTCGACTACAAACATGGGCAAGTCGACTAACTCCTCTGCCAGAACAGAAAACAGAGGCTCACGAATATCTGATCTCTCACACAACAAAACATGTATATGCCTCCTCTCTCTCACACATCAACATACACAATCTCTACACAAATTCTATGTACACAATAGAATCATAATTAAATCAAATACACATAACTACGAGGAATCAAAGGAGGAGAATACACTCACATAGGGTCGCTCGCCGTTGAATGTTGCCGACTCGCCTTTGCGGCTGCTGTGGTGTTGCTCCTCGCTGTTGGACTGCAGGGGAGGGTGGCCAAGGTACTGGAGAAGGCTGCCGTGTTGGTCTCCGACGACGGGCTGGCGTGGATCAGGAGAGGGGGCTGCTCGCTGCTCGCAGATGAACCTGGGCGTGTGCTGATCTGCAAGGAGGGAGGAGCAGCAGTTCTGCCGTGCTACTGTCGTTGCGCCATGGTCCCAGGGAAAGGGGGCCCTGCTGAACTGGAAGATTGGCGCGCTGCTGCTGGATCTGTCGTCGAAGAGGGCGCAGCAAGGGGCCTGGGCTGTTGCCGTGTCTTCTGTTGGTGTTGCGGCAGGGAGCAGCAAGGGGGAGGATTAGATTAGAATGGTTAAGGATTTGGTGGAGATTTTTGAGGGGATTAGTTAGGATTTAGATATGATAGGATTTGGGTTGTTGAGATAGGTTTCGGGTTGCGGGTATGCTAACGGGTTGAGGGTTTGAGTCCAAATAGATAAAGGGGTGTTGGGTTATGGATCTAATGGGTTGAGGGTAATATGATAAAGGGTATAGGATCCAATCCGGGTTAATGGGTCTAATAGGGGTTGGATATTTGGGTTTGCTAATGGGTAGAATCAAGGAGTAAGACATGAATGGAAATCAAGGGATGAGGAATGAACCTCTACAAAATAATAATCCAACATTAGTAGTAACATTACTTAACCAAATATAACCTTAATAATACCAACAACATTATAAGATAATAATAATAATAATTAACAGTAACAGTAGCAACACTAATAATATTAATAATAATCACTGGCAAGAAAATTATAAATTAAGTTGATAAAAATAATTTGTAAATTAAAATAAATACTTCAGGAAAATAAAAATACAGTATTACTAATTATGGGTATTACAGAACACCATCTCGTATAGATACCACAAAACCCATCGTTTTTAAAGTACCAACTGAGATAAGACTCTTTTTTGAGTTGAGGTACATATCTCACTTCCTTCAATTCCTGCACTATCCCATCAAACTTCTTGATACGGATCCCTTCTACATTACATGGATGATCATCACCCATGACAGTAAAACATCCATCTAGCTTCTCAAAGTTAAAAAATCAGTCCCTATTCGGGAACACATGGTAGATATCTCATGTATCTAAAATTCACTCAGAATTATCTGAGTAACCAACAGTAGGAGTAGTAACAGAGAAAGAAAATACCGATGAGTTTGAGTCCAATCCATCCGCCTGTGAAGTACTGGCATGAGTACTGACCACCTGTGCGAGATTTGCCTCGGTCATCGACTCCTTTTTCTTACCTTTGGCCTTCGAACAATCAACCTTCCAGTGCCCTATCTCCTTGCATAAGGCGCACTAGTTCCTCTTTAGATCTCTAAAGCCTGATCTAGACTTCGATCTTCCCTGATCACCTCTGCCCTTTTGATTGGAACTCCTGCCTCTTACCATCAATATCTATGTTGTTGTGCTCTCAGAAGAAGACAATTTATCCGGCCTCCTTACTTCATAATTCACAAGAACAGCAGACACCTCATTGTAGTTAAGAAATTTTCTTCCATTGATCAATGTAAGAGTAAAGGTCTTATACTCGTCTTCAAGAAGAGAATTCAATAAAATTACCGCCTTATCTTCTCCATCGATCTACACATCCATATTAAGCAGGTCTGTAAGAAGCTTTCTATTGCTATTCATGTGCTCATTTACAGAGATTCCCCTCTTCATCTGGAAACGATAAAGCCTCCTCTTCAACTGCAACTGCGATTTGACGCCTTTCGTCAGATACTTTTCCTCTAGGATTTCCCATAGCTGCCTCGCAGATGTTTCATGCAACACATGATACTTGATGTCATGTGTCAAACAAGACCTGATCAAGCCACACGCTATTCTATTCATCTTGTGTCAATCTTCTTCAGTAGTAGAATTACGCTTTTTCTCTAACCGTAGAGTGTCTTCGAGGTTTTATGCCGTCAATGCATCCATCATCTCACATCTCCATATATCAAAGTTGTTCTTGCCGTTGAACTTCACCACATCAATCCTTAATGGATATGTATTCACGGATTTCACCGTAGATGTACTATTTTAAGCCATCTTCTCAACTGATTCCTCAAAGACAATGCGAACGCAAACGCAGTTAGATTAAGTAAACTAGATAAAGATAGGATCTTTACCTCAAAACGAAACTCTCAAAGAGTTTTTCAAAGCGATCTACTCCTCTGAATTGATTCCTCGAGCAATTCAAATGCTGTTTTGAGATCGACATACGATCCCACAAACAGTCTTAACGCTACTCCGAAATTGGCACACGATCTCCGCCAAACAGCAAATGATACCCTTGGAATTGACACATGATCCCACGACGAACCTAGGATGCTCTGATACCACTTGTTGCGCTTGGGGCAATAACCAACGAGGAATCCATCAATTAGAGATAGATGCAGCCGGGATGTACCCACACGACAAGAGCAGAGAAACAATAGAGAAAGCAGGCAACACAGTATTTAATGAGGTTCGACAATTTGCCTACGTCCTCGGGGCAAGTTAGAGAGATATTTTATTGATTTAACAATCAATATAAGTGAATACCAGAGGGATACTTTTAGGGATACAATACATGAGGGCTCTAGCCTATATTTATAGCCAGAGAGTCCCAGGGATTTAGGAAATCCTGATTGAATTCGATCCCAAAATAGTAAAGGAGTCCGAACCCTAAAAGGAGAACAAAACGCGTCTGTCGATCGACCGGCCGGTCGATCGACCCTTATCCTTGGTCGACCGGCCCGGTCGACCGGGCCATGTTTGTGCATGTTGTGCACACCGGCCGCCCAGGCGGTCGACCAACCACATCTCCGGTCGACCGGGCAGTCGACCGGGTTCTGTCTTGGCCTGCTGCAAGCTCCATTCTTACTCCCTTTGACTTCCGATCTCTACGCTATCTCTTCTATCTCCTCTCTCCCTACATGGGTAACAACACAGCTCCCCTTGATCTTCATTTAATTAAGATCTCTAGGGTTCTTGAACTTGTTATGCCATACTTTGATAGGCCGCTAAGGCCAGACTGGTGACTTGCCATTGACTCTGCTTGTCCTTCGCATCACAGTGCAGGTGCCTTGCTAGCGGAGCCATGGAACTGAAGCCCCCTTCACACAAAGCACATGTGGACTTTGAGACTGTATGCTAGGCCGATAGCACCACTGCTACAGGCAACCAAACCAGAAACCAAGAGGAAGCTATCGCTGGACCTGCTAGCTGAGAATGGCGGCTCAGAGAGACGACCATGTCTTTCTGGAGTCGTGGTCTCCTGATTCAGACATACATATTTATGCGTTGTTGTGTTCCTTTCAATTCATACAAAATTGCAGATACATCTCTTGTTCTATTGTAAAGCGTCGTTCCCGCGGGTATGGGGATGTTATGGCGACGTACATACGTAGGGCGGAGATACCCTCACATACGTACGCTAAGCCTCAGTACAGGATATAGCCTCTATATATACAAGAGTTCCAACATTAAATAAGTATAAGGATACCTGCAGAAAGGTGTTAGTGATCATAACAGATATAAAAACAGGGATAAATAAGATAATAGAAACAAATCATAAAGATACCTATGAATGGTCTCGATGATACTGGCACCAGTACACTGGATATTATGCTTCTTGTATACACTATTACACTGAACACTATCATTCCATGTACTTGTATCACTGCTACACATATATTGTTACACAGGATATCTGTTTCATATTCATATACCACTGACATACTGGCCACTATTACAGCATGTTCCTGGACAACATTATTTCATGTTCTGTATTACTGTTAAATGGTCACAATTCTTACACGTATTAGTACTAGCGTTATATGGATATTTTAGGCCACGGAACACTGTTATCACATGTGGATACTTGTGATACTGAATATTGTTATTACATGTAATTGTAGACTTGTTACACTATGCATCGATATGATTATTTTATTCATATCTACTGTCACATAGATTCACCTGTATGCATGCGATGCTTGTCTTTGTATTCCCGTTATATTGAACGTTGTTCATGTTATATGATGAGTCTCCTATGTGAATCCAATGACATATCTAACAGGACGATAACTCAGATCTCCAACCTAAGCACGCAAACCCAGGGTCGTCAGAAAGCGACCTAGTGAGTGGTAAAATGAAGGAGGCAGTAATATGTACTATAGTAATACAAGCACGATAATAATATATAATACATGTTTATGTATCAGTGATATCATATAATAGGAATTTAATAATCAGTAGAGACATAAAATCTCATATGTTAATACCATCATGTATATGTACATGTCTACTAGCATGGTGTCATCAACTAGCATGTTATCATCAGGTCATGTCTACAGTAGTCTCCAGTTTTATATAATACATATTGTTGTATAGTGATGACGTGATGAAAATGAACATGCAGATGTGCAGTATGCAACACAACCATACTACTGTGTTGTGCATATATAGTAATGAAAGTTACAACGTATACATAAAGCAAAATATATGCAATGCAGAGTATACATATACATGAGTGTGTTACCACATGGAGTGTAACAAATATCAAGAAGTGTAATAAGGTATACAGGTGACATGATTGTGGATATCATAATAGTAACCTGACGGTGTCAGTGTGAAACATGAATAATCTTGTTATAGTGTCATGAGTGTACAAGTATGGTGTATGCACGACGAATATATGGAACAGAACAATACATGGTATGCAGAGTAGTGTGCTATAACAGAAAGTGTAACTTGTACCAGGTAATGTAACAACATATACATGTAACATGATCGTGGATAACGTATCAGGAACAGTAACAAGTATAATGAAACAATAGTATACATGTATCAAGTAAGTCATGTTCTTTATACAATAATAACAATCAGTACCACCTGGTATGTTAATCAATCTCTTCCAGTACCCATACCACTGGCAGTTCATACTGGAGCCCGTACTCCCATTAAACCCATCCGGACATGGCATACGAGTACCATTATCCAAACGAGAGAGTGACCAAATAACAAGTGTTCCCGACGTCACTATTGTTTATACCATTTTATTATGTTACTTAGAAACCCAATGGTCAAGGAGTTCTAATCGGGTGTATGTATCCCGTGCATACCCGAGATCACGGCCTTACCAAGATTCCCTGGCTGCTGAGACCAGGGCCAACCCGCTAGGGTGAAACAAGTAACTGGAAACGGGAGCTCCATAAGCTAATAACATAACGGGAAACAGGAGCTCATGAGCTATAACGGTGGGTAGCCAGCACTACCCTGTCCCCTGCAGTTGGACAAACAATAGATTCAGACATCCACCCGACAAGATCAAGTCAACTTTTAAGTCTCCCCCAATCCCATGTTATATGTAACACATTTAATATACACAGAGTATCAGGAACAAGAACAGTACATGGTACATGTAACATGATAACAGGACATGAGCTATGTTGATAGCATAAAACAAGATAACGGGAAACGAGAATCAATAGATGTGGGAGTCCACACATCGCATATCAACAGCTCACATGTCCAGTAACGAAAATATCAGTATCAGTAATGAAAAATAATTATGTAACGAGAATACAAGAATACTCATGTAATAATAATCCATATAACATGAACAGCGTTCAATATAACGGGAATACAAAGACAAGCATCGCATGCATGCAGGTGAATCTATGTGACAGTAGATATGAATAAAATAATCATATCGATGCATAATGTAACAAGTGTACAAGCATATAACATGAACATAATCCATATAACATGAACAGCGTTCAATATAACGGGAATACAAAGTCAAACATCGCATGCATGCAGGTGAATCTATGTGACAGTAGATATGAATAAAATAATCATATCGATGCATAGTATAACAAGTCTACAAGTACATGCAATAACAATTTCAGTATCACAAGTATCCACATGTGATAACAGTGCTCCGTGGCCTAAAATATCCATGTAATGCTAGTACTAATACGTGTAAGAACTGTGACCATGTAACAGTAATACAGCACATGAAATAATATTGTCCAGGAACATGCTGTAATAGTGGTCAGTATGTCAGTGGTACATGAACATGAAATAATAGATATCCTGTGTAACAATATATGTGTAGCAGTGATACAAGTACATGGAATGACAGTGTTCAGTGTAATAAGTGTATACAAAAAGCATAATATCCGGTGTACTGATGTCAGTATCAAGATGACATGAATTTGTGTCAGCTTATTATTATCTTGTTGTAAATGAACATGATCGATATACAATTACATACGCTACTGTATTTAACTATAAATCTGGGTTTTCCTTTATCAACGTCTAAGTTATAGGTAATCAATCAAGAAAAAGAATGATTTCTTATTAAGCGTGTTTAAAGAGCAGTCAGGTATATTCTAATTACAGTATTTATTACAGTGTTTTAACAATTTTTACAATTTATTAAATATTAATAACGGGGATTTACTGGTAATCATGTTTTATTTAAATAAAGCAACTAATTTCACTCAACATGATAAAAAATACAATTTATAAAATAAAAACACTCACAAATTGGCCATGGGGAGGTAGCTCTCTTTCTCACGATCGCAACGATTCCAGGATTGTTCAAATTGGAGTCCGGATGCTCCAATATCGCCCGAACGCTAGAAACAATTTAAAGGGGTTAAATATGTAATAAATAAGAATTAAAATGTAATAATTATTATTTAACAGGGGATTTTCGAAAAATTACCTTTATTGGGTTTTCGATGCGGGTTTGGGTGGCTAAGGGGTCGGGTTTAGATCCACAACCCATACCCATAAATTAAGTGATGGGTTATAGGGTTTTTATTGGGTTTCAAAACCTACCCCATAGGACTAATGGGTTCGGGTTCACACCCAAACCCAACAAAGACAGCAGCAGCTGTCGCTCGCCAGCTGGCCGCCGGCTGGCTGGCCGGTGACGCCCGCCACGGCCCAGGTCGGCGGCGCTCTCCGCGGCCGGAGCCGGTCGTGGTCGACGGCAAGGTGAGGTAGAAGAGGAGTAAGAGAGATAGAGAGAGCAAGAGAGGGGGGAGAAGATGTTGCAGTAGAAGAAGAAGAAGAGAAGAAGAAGAAGAGTAGAAGAAGAAGGGGAGAGGGTAGCGCCTGGGCTGGGGGGCGCGGTGGTGCCTGGCCGGAGACGCGGCGGCGCGCGGCCACTGGCCGTCTGGCCATGGGACAGGCCCTCTAACCAGAACAGTGAGTGGGAGAGAGAGGGAAGAGAGAGAGCGGAAGAAAGGGGAGAGAGAGAGAGCTTGAGAGAGAGAGAGAAAGAGAGAAAGAGAGAGATGGAAGAGAGATAAAGAGAAGAGAGAAAGAGAGGTTTTATTTAGAGGAGAGAGAAAAATGCGGTGGAATGGTGGTGGGAGATGGATCCAGAGAAATCGAGAAGAAGAGGGGGGGAAAAGAAAAGGAAGAGGGAAAAAAAGATTTTTATATTATTTAATTAATATTATTTTAGTCGGTAAAAATTTGGCTAGCTCCGAATGGTTCCCAAAAATTCTATAAAATAGAGAATATTAGCCTGAGACATAATATGAAAACAGTTTCAAGAAATTCAGTACGGTTTGCAAATTAAAAATCCTAAAAAGTTTCGCTAGTACTGGGCGACACCGGTTTGACATGATTTTTGATAAATTTAAAAAAAATTCCCAAAATACCCTAACGTAGAAAATATGATTTTAAGATATAAGGTGAAAGTAGATTCCTAAAATTCAACTCCATTTGTGGATTAAAAATCGTACAGCTGATTATCGGTATCGGTCGATACCGACTACGGAGATTTTCTAAAATAATCTAGAAAAATTTTGAAAAATTCTGAAAAATCTAAAACAATAAAAAATAATATCTGAAACTGAAATTTGCTCAATTTCACTATCAGGAAGGTCAAATCAATTTTGTATGCCGTATCGAGTACTGATACTGTGATACGTACATCAGGGATCAGGGGGGTTACAACTATAAACACTGAAGTACTAATAATTGTTGGCCCAAAGGCCCATCACTCTAGCTTTGATGATGATCAACTCATGTAGTTATGTTTACTAATGATCTTGTGTTTAATTAGTGACAGATTTATGATCAAGATCTTAGTAGGTGTGGAGCTTCAACAAAGGATTTAAAGTCAAGTTTTGGAGCTAGCACCAGTTGATTCACGAGCCTATGCATCAAGACCACATCAAGAGTTGAGCTCTTTGGATCGTGTGTGGACCAAGTCAAGAAGATAAGAAGACTTCAAGGGAAGACTTCAAGATCAAGACTTGTGTCTAGGTTTGTTTTTATAAGATTTTGTTTTAGTTAAAATGTAAAGGATAGAATAGTTGGTGGATTGCTCAAGTTCATATCACACACACACTCTTGATTTATATGTGTTTTCATAAAAGATTTTTAGTTCTAGAAAAATACCGTTTTGGTTTTTGGTGTTTCAAATATACATGTGTTTTTAACCAAAACCATTTTAGAACTCTCGACCGTTCTGCTGATCTGCTCGACATTCTTTTAGTTTTCTAGTCATAACTTTTGATTCTTATATTCAATTAACATGATTTAAATTGCATTTTAAAGATGACTTTCAGAGATACATTTAATATTCAATAATCATTTTCTAATTTAAATGTTAAGAATATCAAATATTGGGTTGAAGTCTGTTCTTGTTCTAAAAACAGTTTACAGTTTCTGATTTGATACCTTTTAGTATTTTATTGATAACTTTCAATTTTGAATCGATATTGATTTGATTTAAGTTGCATTAGAAAGAAGACTTCAATATCTACAACTTAATCCTATATATTTATTCCCAAATTCGAACGTTTTGGATCTCAAAACTGTGCTCCAAGTTAACCTAAGTGCTGACCCAGAACTGGCTTACGGGTCGACCGGGCGGGTCGACCGGAACCAAGGGCAGGTCGACCAGGCGGGTCGACCGACGTGCACAGAACCGTGCAGGTCTGTCAGTTCAGTGGGCGGGTCGACCGGGCGGGTCGACCGGATGGCGGGTCGACCGGGCGGGTCGACAGGAACTGAGAGCAGTGCTCTCTGTTCTTCTGGGTCGACCGGGCGGGTCGACCGGAGGCTCCAACGATCGGATTTTTGACCGTTACGGGTCGACCGGCCGGGTCGACCGACAGGTCTGACAGACCCCAACGGCTATATTTTTTGGCCTATAAATTTGGGGGTTTGGTCATTGTTTTGAGCCAAGATTTCTAGTGGACTTTGAGCCAGTTTTTTCCATTCCTTTAAAAGAGTTTTCTCCACTAAATAGAGAGCTAATACTTCCAATCAAAAGGGAAGAATTTACTAAGAGTGTTTTTAAGTGATTCTTTGAGTTTTCCTCCACCACTCTCATCCTTGTTTTTCTCACACCACACTTGAGCTATCCATTGATTATTCATCCTATAGGTGTGTTGTAGTGAGATAGTTTTTAGGTGATCAAAGTGTTGTGATCACCAAAGACTTCATTTGTTCTTTGAGGAGACGGGCAAGTGTGCTCGTGGTTATTTAGGGTTCGGGTGCGAACTCTTCGTGTTTGAGGTGCGGCCTCGGCGAGCTAGTGAGCTTGCGTGTGTACGGGACTAGGGAGTCCGAGGGCTTGTAGGTGTTGCGGCACCGAGGAGAGATCCATTGGGATCTTGCATAGTGGAAATCCTTCGTGTGTCGAAGGCGGGGATGTAGAGCAAGTGTGCTCGAACCTCGAAACATACCCTTGTGTTTGCGATTGCTCACTCTCTCTCTCTCTTTGTCTCTTTTATATCTTGCATACTTTTATTGTGCTCATCTTTATATGCTAGATATTCATTTGTGCTCATATTGATATACTTGCTTGGGATTGTTGCTAACACTTGTATTCAACCAAGAGAGCCAACGCGGCACCTCAACCCATTCAAGGGGAATCTAGAGGAGTTTGTCCAGAGCCCTTCACGGGAAATTCGGCAACACTCTTGTGTTATACATAATGTTTAGTGTAAAAGTTTTAATTAAGTCATAATTGCTTTTTACTTCCGCATTATTTGCATCATTTGGCATTAAGTGACCATTAGATTAGCCGTCACCTATTCACCCCCCTCTAGGTGAACCTTCAATTGGTATCGGAACTTGGTACTCTGATTTGGGTCTAACAACCTAGAGTTAAAGATCCTCTTTTTAGGCTAATCATAATATTTGTACACACACTATGGACTTCATGTCACCACCCACCTTTGACATTCTTAACATCCAAATTTAGAAAGTTAAGATGTCTTTGTACCTCAAAACCCTAGGCATTCATGTTTATCTTGCCACAACTAATAATGCATATTGTTTAAATGGTAAGAATATTGAGGCTAATGAAAAAGCCCTTAATGCTTTAAAGTCTACCCTAGATGATGTTTATTTATCTAGAGTTTCTAACTTTGATTCGGCTTTTCTAGTTTGGAACACCCTCACCTCCCTTGGCGAAAAAGATCAATACTATGCGGGGAGCGATTCGGACGTTGGAAGCGACACCTCCAACGTGTGCTACATGGTCCAAGGGGATAACCCCCTTGAGGTAACTACCGAATCCGAGGATAAGGATGTTAACATGTCATATGAAGAGCTTTCTACATTTTGTCAATTATTGCTTGAAAAATATGACATGATTAAGAAAGAAAATAAAAATTTGAAAAAGAATATTGATTGCATGCATAAAGAACATGATTCATTTAGAAATAATATTGCATGTTTAGAAAAAGAAAATGAAGATTTGAAAAATGAGAATGTTTCCATCATGTCTAAATTGAATGATCTTTGTGAAGGAAACACAAGTTTGAAAAATAAAATTGATTTGGTGGAAAAACAAAAGGAAATTGTTTTTCAAGAAAATTCTTGTTTGAAAAGAAAAATGTTTGAAAAAGAAAATTTTTCTAAAAAGACTAAGAAAAATGATTCTATTTCTCACTACTCTTTACATGCTACCATTGATGATAGTGAGATTAAGAATTTGAAAAATAAAATTAATAATTTGAGCTCAACCTTGAGCAAATGTGCATTTGATCATTCTAGGTTGGAGTCTATGTTTTCAAAGAAACAAACTCCACACATTCATGCACATCCACATCATACATATGCTTATGTTGCACGCCACGATCACAATCACACTCATAAGCATCCTAAGGTGTACAAATGTACACATTGTGGCCGCAAAGGCCATTTAGCAAAATTTTATTTTGATAAGTTGTATCATATTAATTTTGCTAATAATAACAATGTTTGGGTTCCTCAACACAATGCTAACCCCAGTGGACCCAAGAAAAAATGGGTACCAAAGTCCCCACCTTTTGTATTTGATGTAAGTGAGGGCTCTCACAAAACGTGAGAGAATTGGTGCCTTGGTAGTGAATGCAATGGACTTGATGGACACACATTTGGATGCATTGCTATCAAGGAGCTTTGGTGGGACAACCATCATGTTAGGAGCTTTGGAGTTGGTAACAATATCTAAACTCCTACTTTTTATGTACATGCTAGTTCATTTATCATATTCATATAGCATGTTCATATTTTTGTGTGCTTCATGTGGTATTTACATGCTTAGATGTAGAATGTGTCAAACTTGCATTTATACATATATGAATAGTGAATTACAATTGACTCATATATATTTGAACTTCATGCTCACTTGTATCCACTATATGCATATGTATAAGACTAGTTTTGATGATTCTCATTTATACATGCTTTGCCAATTTTTATACTTTACTTCATGTATATGTATTTTTAATTCAAATCTAATAAATATACATATATACCCGTGAGTCTCTTGCCTTCATGCAAATACATTTGATAGACTCTTTTATGTTTGGGATATGTATGTGTATTGTTAGTTTTGGATAAATCATACATATACCATGAAGATTAGTGTTTTAATGAAAAATAATTTTTCATGTTTTTTGTTTTGTTAAAAATGTGACTTATGATCTTTTTGAGCTTCAATGTCTATTTTCATGAAAATGCTATTTACATAACATTTGAACACTCATCTTTTACTTTTCAAGATAATTTTGAGTTTTATGGACTATGAGTGCTTGAACTTTTATGTATTTAGTATGATTCATGAAATACATATGCTTTGATTTCATATTTTGAAGGATCTTTAACTAGTTTTTCAAAAATTATCTTTAACTAGTTAATTGTTCTTCATTTGGTAGAGTTTTTCAAACAAAGCTTATTTTTCAAATCTATTTTTGAAAACCCCTACCATCTATGGGAGGATGGATGGGCGATTATGCCTTGTATGCTTCATTGAAAATCTTCTATCTTGAGCATATGAAGGGTGGTAGGTTATGAGTTATACACTTGATCTTATTGTTATGTCAATTGGTATCATTGGACTCTTTCAATTGGTATCTAAAATTGATAATTTTTATATATACTCATATTTTGTTTTCTTATATATGTATGTATCAAATTCAATTGGTATAATTTTTCATACATATATATGATTTTCATGTGCTTAACTTTCAATTGGTTCACACTTTTTAAAAGCACAAAGTTTATAATGAAAATAAAAATTTTGGATCATTATGTTTTCCATTGATATCAAAATGCTTCAACTTCATATTTGTTAAATTTCAATTGGTATCAATATGTTTTATAATAATGATTGCTTTCAATTTGGTATCTTAAAATTTGTTTGTTTTACAAGAGCTCTGATACCTTAAAAAAAATTTTTAAAACTTAAAAATGTTTTGGTATGTATTTCCTATATGCAAGGAGAGCTTAACATCTCTTCTACATATAGATTCATGTTGAGTATATTATAAATTGAGGAGCTTGACAACTCTTCTTTATATGATATACGTGTGCAGGGGGAGCTTCACATCTCCTCTTATGCATTACATAATATGTGTTATGTGAGTTAGGGCTTGTCATCCCTTCTTCATGTAATGCATATGTGTAGGGAAGCTAACTTAGCGTCTTCCTCTTCATGAATGTATATCGCATATAAATCTTTAGTGATTGATTTGTATTACCCCTCCTTGATTTCTTTGTTTTTGACAAAAAGGGGGAAGAAAAATTTGTTTGATTTGATTTTACTTTGAACCCTTTGTTGATGATTGACAAAAAGGGGGAGAAGAATTTGAGGTTTATATGCATGTTGAGTAATATTTATGTTTATGCATATATGTTTTGTTTGTTTTGCAATTAGGAGCAAAAGATTTGATTTGTTTTATCTCCATTTGCATGCATGTCTATGAGCTTTATTGCATATCTATTCATTTATTTGTTATGCATGAGTTAAGGGGGGAGCTTCTTTGAAGCTTTACTTTAATCCATGCATATATAACTTCATGAGTTTTGTCATCATCAAAAAGGGGGAGATTGTTGGCCCAAAGGCCCATCACTCTAGTTTTGATGATGATCAACTCGTGTAGTTATGTTTACTAATGATCTTGTATTTAATTAGTGACAGATTTATGATCAAGATCTTAGTAGGTGTGGAGCTTCAACAAAGGATTTAAAGTCAAGTTTTGGAGCTAGCACCAGTTGATTCACGAGCCTATGCATCAAGACCACATCAAGAGTTGAGCTCGTTGGATCGTGTGTGGACCAAGTCAAGAAGATGAGAAGACTTCAAGGGAAGACTTCAAGATCAAGACTTGTGTCTAGGTTTGTTTATATAAGATTTTGTTTTAGTTAAAATGTAAAGGATAGAATAGTTGGTGGATTGCTCAAGTTCATATCACACACACACTCTTGATTTATATGTGTTTTCATAAAAGATTTTTAGTTCTAGAAAAATACCGTTTTGATTTTTGGTGTTTCAAATATACATGTGTTTTTAACCAAAACCATTTTAGAACTCTCGACCGTTCTGCTGATCTGCTCGACATTCTTTTAGTTTTCTAATCATAACTTTTGATTCTTATATTCAATTAACATGATTTAAATTGCATTTTAAAGATGACTTTCAGAGCTACATTTAATATTCAATAATCATTTTCTGATTTAAATGTTAAGAATGTCAAATATTGGGTTGAAGTCTGTTCTTGTTCTAAAAATAGTTTACAGTTTCTGATTTGATACCTTTTAGTATTTTATTGATAACTTTCAATTTTGAATAGATATTGATTTGATTTAAGTTGCATTAGAAAGAAGACTTCAATATCTACAACTTCATCCTATATACTTATTCCCAAATTCGAACGTTTTAGACCTCAAAACTGTGCTCCAAGTTAACCTAAGTGCTGACCCAGAACTGGCTTACGGGTCGACCGGGCGGGTCGACCGGAACCAAGGGCAGGTCGACCGGGCGGGTCGACCGACGTGCACAGAACCGTGCACGTCTGTCAGTTCAGTGGGCGGGTCGACCGGGCGGGTCGACCGGATGGCGGGTCGACCGGGCGGGTCGACCGGAACTGAGAGCAGTGCTCTCTGTTCTTCTGGGTCGACCGGGCGGGTCGACCAGAGGCTCCAACGGTCGGATTTTTGACCGTTACGGGTCGACCGGCCGGTCGACCGGCAGGTCTGACAGACCCCAACGGCTATATTTTTCTGGCCTATAAATTTGGGGGTTTGGTCATTGTTTTGAGCCAAGATTTCTAGTGGACTTTGAGCCCATTTTTCCCATTCCTTTAAAAGAGTTTTCTCCACTAAATAGAGAGCTAATACTTCCAATCAAAAGGGAAGAATTTACCAAGAGTGTTTTTAAGTGATTCTTTGAGTTTTCCTCCACCACTCTCATCCTTGTTTTTCTCACACCACACTTGAGCTATCCATTGATTATTCATCCTATAGGTGTGTTGTAGTGAGATAGTTTTTAGGTGATCAAAGTGTTGTGATCACCAAAGACTTCATTTGTTCTTTGAGGAGACGGGCAAGTGTGCTCGTGGTTGTTTAGGGTTCGGGTGCGAACTCTTCGTGTTTGAGGTGCGGCCTCGGCGAGCTAGTGAGCTTGCGTGTGTACGGGACTAGGGAGTCCGAGGGCTTGTAGGTGTTGCGGCACCGAGGAGAGATCCATTGGGATCTTGCATAGTGAAAATCCTTCGTGTGTCGAAGGCGGGGATGTAGAGCAAGTGTGCTCGAACCTCGAAACATACCCTTGTGTTTGCGATTGCTCACTCTCTCTCTCTCTCTCTTTGTCTCTTTTATATCTTGCATACTTTTATTGTGCTCATCTTTATATGCTAGATATTCATTTGTGCTCATATTGATATACTTGCTTGGGATTGGAGCTAACACTTGTATTCAACCAAGAGAGCCAACGCGGCACCTCAACCCATTCAAGGGGAATCTAGAGGAGTTTGTCCAGAGCCCTTCACGGGGAATTCGGCAACACTCTTGTGTTATACATAGTGTTTAGTGTAAAAGTTTTAATTAGGTCATAATTGTTTTTTGCTTCCGCATTATTTGCATCATTTGGCATTAAGTGACCATTAGATTAGCCGTCACCTATTCACCCCCCCTCTAGGTGAACCTTCAATAATCCCTCAAATTTTTTTAGTAGCAGACAGATTCCTAGCTCCTTAAAAGAAATTGACGTAGGGCGTCAGTCTGCTAATATTATGAGCTAGTATATTAGGAGTCAGGGAGTCTGTCTGCTAATAAAAAAATTGAGAGATTATTAGTGCTCCAGTGTGTATAGCACATGGGGCGTATATACAATTAACCCTAGTAATAAGAAGCTAATGGCCTGCAGTGTTGGGATTTGGATCAAACAAATAGTCCAACATTGGCTAGACGTGGGGATGGTCTTGGGTATATAAGCATTTGGGCAACTCCACCTAAAGGGCTAGTCTTTTGGGATGGTGCCCCAAGTCCTTCAAGTGGTATTAGAGCCATGCCCCAAACTTAGTCGTGTGTGTTGGTGATGTTCGACAATGTAGATCCCCCAATGGAACGAAGGCGCAATGAGGCTGGCGCAAAAAGGCACAATAGGCCCCTGTAAGGCTAATATTGGGCTCTTGAGGAATTTGGCAGTGGTGCTGCTTTGCAATGGGCGTGCCGCCTCCTACGCGGTGTAGAGGAGTGACCGACTGCAGTTGGTACTTCACATAAGGTGTGCGGCTCCCACGCAGTGAAGAGTTGGATCTCGATGGAACATTTGATCTTCCAGTATGAAGATAGTTGAGCTTGCAGGGGAGACTCTTTGTTCGAGGGGGATTGTTGGGATTTGGGTCGAACAAATAGTCCCACATTGGCTAAAGGGTTAGTCTTTTGGGATGATGCCCCAACTCCTTCATGCAGTTCATACCAGCAATCTCATTTGTTTTCCTTTATTCAAAATGTTTTTACTTTGAGTCTTTATACTGGGGCTTGATTTGGATTCTCTACTTAAACTATGCACAACGTTAGCTTTTTACAGCTTTTGTGGTGAACTACCAGACTTTCTTTGTTTCAGGAAACAGGCAGGTAACTGCGGAACTTTTTAATATGAAACGAACAACAAAGTCTACACTCTCATGAGTTGCATCCAAAATCTCAACTATAAATTAGAAGGCTATATAAATGACCCAGATTCATACCCAGTGTATATTGTATGGGACCTACTGAGTTTGAATTCGACGGTATTTGGCATGTAAAATACACGTATATAAATTTTGTTTTCATCCATAATACAATACATTGCGGTCAGCGCATACCAAAATAAAAACTTAAGGAAAGCCTAAGGAATCTTTACTAATTAATAATTTGTGTAGTCTTTAGAGTGTTGATTGAGTTTTAAGTGCGCCGTTTAGGGAATTTAAATTCATCTATAATGCGGAATAAAAGGCCATGGATCAAAGAATCATATACAACTCAAGATAATGAATCAAAACCCTAATTATGCAATACTTAAATCACCATACCTGAGGCCATTGATGACGATTGAATGAAGACCTTGATTCCTTTGATGAATTGAAGAAGAAGATCCTGCAAACCCTAAAGCAAATTGATCCTCTTTTCTCTTCTCCTTTTCTTTTCTCAAAACTTCTCTATTCTTTTCTGATGGAGCGACACGCGATAAAAAATCAGCGTTTATTTTGATTTCTTTACAGGAGGAGAAAAGTGGGTCGCACATTTGCAAAAAGACCCCTTGAAAATAAACCTTTCCATCATGGTATCTTTTCTATTTTCAAGTGACCAAATAACTATATAAATGTGACAATTATATGGGCATCCTTTATATCAGTTAAACTTAATAGGAATCCAATGCAAATACCAAGGTTATGTGGGCCACTTTAATATGAGATTAACATTCTCCCACTTGGACCACTAACCGATTAGGTTAAAAACTTTAGAAAAGACAAAATAAAAGAAAAAGACTCATTTTCAAAATATTTTGACTCCATTGGATTCCATACAGAAAAACCTGACATGTGCACAATTTAAAAACAACAACTGATAAGCCCAAATATGTAATACTGTAATACTGCAATTAGCTTAGACTATCAATGCGAGTCATAGCGGTTATACAACATCCACGTCATACTCCCTTCTATGTACCACAACATTGATAACCCTTACTAATTGAGTCCATAACCATAATGACCCCTGTAATTGTCTTGTAAAGACATTTTCCTGTTTAACATACATCCATACAAAATATGTGTACACACAATTGGATAACAGGAAATAGAGAAACAAACTGTTATTTGTACAACAATGTCAATTACACAAGTACCATATATACATTTACAGATTACCCAAAAGACCCATCCTTACAACATGTTCCTTAAATGTCTTTGGAGGCAATCCTTTAGTCAATGGATCAGCAACCATTAAGGTGGTACTTATACTTTCAATTGACACCTTCTGTTTCTCAACTCTTTCTCTAACCACCAAGTACTTCAGTTCTATGTGCCTAGAACCATTAGAGTACTTACCATTCTTAGAGAAAAATACGGCTGCTGTATTGTCACAATATATCTTCAGCGGCTTGGCAATAGAGTCAACTACACCAAGCGCTGAGATAAAATTCCTCAACCATAGTGCATGATTTGTGGCTTCAAAACAAGCTATAAACTCAGCCTCCATCGTGGAAGAAGCAATAAGAGACTGCTTTACACTCTTCCACGAGATTGCCCCACCTGCTAGCAAGAAAATAAATCCTGAGGTAGACTTCCTGCTATCTGGGCAACCACCAAAATCTGAGTCTGAATAGCCGATCACCTCCAACTGATCTGATCTACTGTATGTGAGCATATAGTCCTTTGTCCCCTGAAGATACCGCATAACCTTCTTAGCCAACTTCCAGTGCTCCATTCCTGGATTGCTTTGGTATCTTCCCAACATCCCAACTGCATAACTGATATCTGGCCTGGTACATGTGCTTGCATACATCAAGCTCCCAACAGCTGATGCATACGGAATTTTCTGCATTTGACCCTTTTCTAAGTCATTTCTGGGACACTGGCTACCACTTAATCTGTCACCCTTCTGAATGGGTGCAGGACTAACTGAACACATTTCCATATGGAATCTTTCCGAGACTCGATTGATATATCCTTTCTGAGACAATCCTAGCAATCCTCGAGATCTATCACTGAAGATCTCTATGCCAATAACATAATTTGCCTCACCCATATCAACCATCTGAAAGTTCTTGGTTAGATAACTTTTAGTTTCATACAGCAAACCAAGATCACTACTGGCTAATAAAATGTCATCTACATACAGAACCAAGAAAATAAACTTGCTCCCACTGATCTTTAGATATATACACTGATCAACAGTGTTTTCTGTAAATCCAAAAGAGGTAATGGTATCATTAAACTTTATATACCATTGCCTGGAAGCTTGTTTAAGTCCATATATAGATTTCTTTAATTTACAAGCCAAGTGTTCTTGTTCTTTAATTGCGAACCCTTCAGGTTGCTCCATGTAGATATCCTCATCCAAATCCCCATTCAGAAAGGCAGTTTTCACATCCATCTGATGTAACTCCAAATCATAATGAGCTACAAGTGCCATAATGATTCTAAGAGAATCCTTCTTAGATACTGGAGAGAAGGTCTCTGTATAGTCAATGCCTTCTTTCTGAGTAAAACCTTTGGCCACAAGTCTAGCCTTATATCGTTCGATATTGCCTTTAGAGTCGCGCTTGGTCTTAAAGACCCATTTACACCCGACTTTCTTACAGTTATAAGGCAATTCAACGAGATCCCAGACTTGGTTTTGGTCCATAGATTTTAACTCATCTTTCATAGCATCAACCCATTTACTAGAATCATTGCATTCTATGGCTTGTGAAAACGAAACTGGATCTTTATTTACCCCAATATCATAATCAGATTCCTGTAGATATACCACATAATCATCTGAAATGGCAGATCTTCTTTCCCTTTGAGATCTTCTCAAAGCTGCCGGTTGTGGTGGTTCTACAACATTTTCAATGGGAATATCCTCATGGAGTGGTGAACCAACATTAATTTGTTGTTCTGGAATCTCAACTTGATGATCAAGCTGAGGTACAATAATTTCTCTTGAAGGAAAGGTAATTGGGATATTTACCCTTACAACTTCAAGATCTACTTTTCTTGGTTCATCACTCCCACTAAATTCACCATTCTCTAGGAATCTGGCATTACCAGTTTCAACTATTCTTGTACTATGGTTAGGGCAATAAAATTTGTATCCCTTAGACTTATCTGGATAACCAATGAAATACCCAGATATTGTTTTTAAGTCTAATTTCTTTTCTTGTGGGTTATATATTCTGGCCTCTGCTGGACAACCCCAGACATGTAAATGTCTTAAACTGGGTTTCCTACCAGTCCACAGCTCGAAGGGAGTTGTTGGGACTGCCTTACTAGGAACCCTGTTTAAGATATACATAGCAGTCTTTAAGGCCTCACTCCACAATGAATTGGGTACTTTAGAGAAGCTCATCATGCTCCTAACCATATCCATAAGAGTTCGGTTTCGCCTTTCAGCAACACCGTTCTGCTGAGGCGTACCAGGCATCGTGTATTGAGCACAAATGCCACGCTTTTCTAGGAATTTGGCAAATGGGCCAGGATGTTGTCCTGACTCATCATATCTACCATAATATTCACCACCTCTATCTGATCTGATGATTTTAACCTTTCTATCTAACTGTCTCTCGACTTCTGTAATGAACACCTCAAGGATGTCAACAGCCTGAGACTTTTCATTAATTAGATAAACATAACCATACCGTGATAGATCATCTATAAAGGTAATGAAATATCTCTCTCCAGTAAAACATGGAATGGAAAGAGGTCCACAAATATCTGTATGAATTATTTCAAGGAGGTCTTTACTTCTTGTGGCACCTTTCTTAGTGTGTTTAGTTTGTTTTCCTTTTATACAATCTACACACACATCAAAATCAGTGAAGTCCAGGTCATCCAAAATCCCAGTCTTCACTAATCTTATTATTCTATCCCTGGAGATATGCCCCAGTCTTCTATGCCACAAGATAGAGGATTTTTCATTTATTAAGCCACGTTTTATACCAACATTCGAATGCAGAGACAATAAAGATTGTGCAAACTCATCATTCAATGAAATTTTATATAATCCATCACATAAAATTCCATGCCCAACCGGCATTGAATTATACATTAAAGAGAGTTTTCCACAACTAAATAAAACAGAATATCCAAAAACATCTAATTTGGATACAGACATTAAGTTCCTGGAAATTGAAGGTACATAAAAAGTTTCCTCAAGATTCATCTGATGACCTGTCTCCAAAAGTAGTCGATAAGTACCAACATATTCGACCTCCACTTTCAGACGGTTCCCCATAATGATGAATCTCTCACTTTCCTTCGGTTTCCGGGTTGTAAGGAATCCCTGCATTGAATTAGTTATGTGAGTTGTGGCTCCAGAATCAATCCACCAAGTGTTAGAAGGAACTTCAGCAAGATTTGATTCATAACATACAAAAGAAAGATTTGTACCTTTCTTTTCGAACCAAGCTTTCCTCTTGTTGCAGTCCTTCTTCACATGTCCCTTTCTGCCACAGAAGTAGCATTTGACAGTGAAAGCTTTTCTATGACCTTGGCTACTTTTCCCATGGTCATTTCCTTTCTTTGATGGAAATCTTTTACCTCTTCCATATTTACTTTTCTTATGGATACCCCCTGAAGTTACTGCCAACACTGAGTGCTGTCCTTCTTGCCTCAGTCTCACCTCCTCTTGAACACACATACTAGTTAGCTCATTCAAGTTCCACTTATCCTTATGAGTATTGTAGTGGATCTTGAATGGCCCAAACTGTGAAGGAAGTGAGTTGAGGATGAATTGAACCAAGAAGGACTCGTCAACCTTCATACCCAGTGATCCTAGCTTAGCAGCCTTGTCAGACATGTTCAGAATGTGTTGCTGAACTCCTCTATTACCATCATATTTCATGGTGGTAAGTTCAGCCATTAAGGTACCAGCTAATGACTTATCTGCTGACTTAAATCGGTCCTTTACTGCAGACAAAAGTTCCGATGCACTAGTAGTATGTGGGAGAGAAGTCTTGATGTTATTAGCTATGGTCATCTTTATGAACATTAGACTGAGCCTATTAGACCTCTCCCAAGCTTTGGCATGGCTGACCTGTTCTGCTGTACTCTCAGCAGTTACTTCATCAGGTTTGTCAACTATTAAGGCCATGTCTAGGTCTAGGACACCCAGTGTAAACTGAACATGTTCATACCACTCTGAGAAGTTTGTACCATCCAAGGCCGGAATGCTAGTGGCATGTGTGTGAAGAGAAGTGGGGACGTTCACTGAAACATAATAGGACATAGCTCACATTAGGCCACGAATCAATACAATAACTTTAAATTTAATTAAGATGAACTATTGATATCACTCAGATTTCTCCTTTGGGCGAAACCTAAGCATATCTAGTGTTCACTCTTTAGGTGAGAACTTTTATCACCTACGTAGGTCTAATATAATTTATGCCAACTTAGATAGTAAGTCATGTTACCTTTGGGTATTCACTTCTACACCACTGGGTTGCATAAATTACACTATCCTACCCCGGTTCATAATTATTCGAAAGAGACTTTCCTTTGGGCCAGTCCCAATCTCCTAACTAGAACCGCCACCGAGAATATTATTGCCTTTAATGTCTACCTCATTAACATGTCTTTTATGTAGTTGTATATTCATAAGGTTTACTAACCTAGGTCACTTTGGCAACTACTAAATCAATAAGCCTTATGAATACAAGCTAACCAATAATATTCTCTAATTCTATTATTTGTGTAATGCCATAATACTACAATACATTACTTGACCAAACATCAATCAATATTAACACAATAGCTTAAATGTGTTAACAATCATTAAGGATTGAATTAAGCAACAATTAGTCGACTACATAGTATTATTAGTCGACTTGGGTCAAGTCAAGTCGACTACAGGTTTAGGTCTAGTCGACTAGGGCAAACAAGGATTAGTCGACTATACCTACATGACTAGTCGACTAGAAACTTTATCAGTCGACTACAAATATTATTAGTCGACTCCTGTTAGAATCCAAACTCTCGGTTAAATATTAGTCGACTGGCCAAAAGGTTAGTCGACTATACACTTTACTAGTCGACTAATCAAAAACCCAAGTCGACTCCTGTTAGAAACAGAGAGTCGGGTAACTTTCGGGATGGACTATTAGTCGACTAATCAATCCCTATAGTCGACTAATAGCCCACGATCCAGTTTCCGAACAGCAGTTCCAGATTATGCCCGAATCCCAAAAATTATGGAAAAATCGGGGAAAATTAGGGAAAATTAGGGTTTCTTAAATCCTAAATTTGATCCTTATTAATTGCATAATTAGAGGAATGTATATATGATTTTAGGGTTTCCAAGAATCCTCTTCAATTCTACAATTAAAGGTCAAAATCTGGATTTCATGAATTGTTAATCAAAACCCTAACTTTTCATAATTCCTAAATCCAAGATGTATCGATTCTTTAATCATGGCTCTGATACCAAATGTTGGGAATTTAAATTCATCTATAATGCGGAATAAAAGGCCATGGATCAAAGAATCATATACAACTCAAGATAATGAATCAAAACCCTAATTATGCAATACTTAAATCACCATACCTGAGGCCATTGATGACGATTGAATGAAGACCTTGATTCCTTTGATGAATTGAAGAAGAAGATCCTGCAAACCCTAAAGCAAATTGATCCTCTTTTCTCTTTTCCTTTTCTTTTCTCAAAACTTCCCTATTCTTTTCTGATGGAGCGACACGCGATAAAAAATCAGCGTTTATTTTGATTTCTTTACAGGAGGAGAAAAGTGGGTCGCACATTTGCAAAAAGACCCCTTGAAAATAAACCTTTCCATCATGGTATCTTTTCTATTTTCAAGTGACCAAATAACTATATAAATGTGACAATTATATGGGCATCCTTTATATCAGTTAAACTTAATAGGAATCCAATGCAAATACCAAGGTTATGTGGGCCACTTTAATATGAGATTAACACCGTTTATTAACAATTAACAAATTGGGTGCGTGCACGCCAAGAGCTGGCCAATGTGTTGCTTGCTTGTTCACGCATGTTTGAGTTTTTGTTCTATGATTGGTGAAACATGGGACCGTGCTTTCATTTTCATTCTCATTCTCACGATTTGGTGAGCAAAGCGAAGCAATTCAATATCTAAAATCTCTACTATATTGATTGCGGACAAAGAATAGTATCAGATGTCTCTTGTCATGTTATCTTCATATTGATTTTTATTGCACCATTGAATGCTCTAACTCATTATAAAAATTTGATGCACTTGAAATGCAATTATTAATATTAGTTACTTATGAGAATTCACAGAGAAATCAATGTTAAATATACTCTTTTTTTTTTTGAAATATAGGCCTTAGCATGATGCAAGTGGGGCAGAGAGGTTTTACTGAGTTACAGTGACACTTCTAGTAAATACACCCTTTTAAAATAAAATAATTATTTTTAAATACTTGGTTAAGATAAGGGTAACAAGGTTGGTACTAGATTAGGATAAGAGTGAAACTCTTGCCCTACCTAGGGTTTCATCCTCGCTCTCAAACTAAGTACTCTTTCAAGTTGCTTGTGATTTTGTTTAATTTTATGTCAAGACTCAAGCAGGAAGCGTGAACAAGTAGTTTGGCTTCATGTCAAGAAGAAGGTGGATGTCACTGTTCTCACAAATGCACCATGGAGAAATTCTGTAGACACCAACCATAAAGATGCTGGCTTGGCTTTTCAAAATGCTGGCCGAAATGGTGCCGATGATTTCTATAGATTGACAATTAAGTGGTTATTTTCCTAGTTGTTTAGCTCATTTTGGATGATTCTCTATTATTTTGTTAAGAATAAAAATAAATGGAGGAATATTTTCACAGCACGCTTATCTACATGCATGAGTAATAATATGCATGGTAGAATTCAAGGGAATACATTGATGCTAGTTTTGTGTAGAAAAGTGCGTAGGTTGGAGTCGTGTAGGGAAAAAAATTCCTATGTCTCTATCCTAAGGTTTCGTTTGGCAACATAGTTTCCGAAACTGAGGTTACATTTAAGTGAAAATGAAATAATGGTTTGTAACTATACAACCTCTTTTTTTTGAAACCAGGGTTACATTTAGGTTAAAATGAAAAATCTACTCAAAGTGGAGTTCCAATGACCTTAGTTTTATAAGGTTTGGGAGCCTCTAAACTTCTCTCAAACTGGTGAAACTTAACCTTGTTGCCAAACAAGACCTAATAAATAAAAATGCACCGAAATATAGAAGAAATAACAAACATATCACCTGTCTGTGTGAGCTCGAACCTAGTACTTCTAGTAGCCACAATCCATTTTGCTCACGCAAGCTGTGTTAGTTTTATTCAACTGCTATATGGTTGTAATCCACGGCACCATTATTTCGACAGTTACAGACGAGATATGCGGTTGCCTAGTAGTTAGCTGCAAAATGACCTTGCCCCACAAGTCACTGCTCAAACCCTTGCAAATGGATATTTTCAACCTCGTCATTGTCAAGTCGGGCCTACATGACACGACTGATCGATAGAAATACAAATACGTTCATGGACCAAACTAGGGTCTGTTTGGTTGTCGTAATTGGCCGTAATTCGTAGTTATAATTGGTAAAGTCTTTTACAATTGTAAATGAGTTACATGTATGTAAATTTTACGGTATTTGGTTGATAATATAAAATTGTAAAGCGGGAAAGTGTATTATACTTTACGGTGTTTGGTTGTCGTAATGTATAAGTCGTAAGTGAAAAAGTTGACCACAAAATTAACTATTTGGTGATTTTAAAAGTTTTAATACTGCAAATAAATATTAAAAAGTTAAATATTAAAAAATTTTAATATTAATATAAAAAAATATTACAAATTTGTATGACCACAAAATTAACTGTAACTGGGCTGTAAGTGAGTGGTAACTGGGTTGCAAGTGAGTGTTAGTTGAGTTACATAAGTCTTTGACGAATTACGGTCTAAACAAACGTCGTAGTTGTAACTGGGTAGTAAGTCATTTACGAATTACGGAGTTTTACGCGAAACAAACGGCCCAAGAGAGAGAGAGAGAGGGTACAGCGAATCCTATCAGAAAACAATGGCATTCTTTTTTGACTCTGTTGCAAAATCTGAGAGGATCGAGGAGTGTTTGATTCACTCTTTTCAACCGGAAGGATGGAAGAGATTCCTGAAGATTTGTGTTGTTGCAGCGCAGGGCATGAAAGATACCTAACTCTCGTTGTCGCTAGAGTTTGGTTGTTTGTTTATGGAAATTATTTTGTGGCTATCAATCGTTTTGATTCTAAAAACTGTGGTGTTTTATAGTATTTTCAATTCAAAATGGTTAAGAAAGTGGAGATTATTTCAATATATCTAGAATGAGAATTGTAATGATGATGAGAACAATAAAATCATTATTTTATACTTTTTGGGTTATATTTTACTGTAAGATGGAAAAAAAACATGATTTCTAATTAATGGAGCTTTTGTTATCGGATATTTGTTAAATTAGATTGGATGTGCGTTTGATCATGGGTAAATTCAAATTTGCATCTTAATTGAGTCTATGTAATTGGTTAACGGAACAAGCCCTAGTGTCATGAGAATTATTGGAAAGGGTAAATTGTAGATGGACCCCTTGTAGTATTGACTGAGTAATACTAATACTTTCTGAGCTATGTTATTAGTAAGAACACTCTCTAATTAATTGATTGGGGTCAAGAATTATTTTATATTTCTAATTTTATCTTTTTTTTCTTTCTTTTTCTTTGTTTTGTTGAACACCATCTAATTTTATCTTTTTCTTTCCCTCTCTTTTGTTGAATCTCTCTCTCTCTCTCTCCTCTCTTTATGTGTGTGTGTGTTAATTTCTCACTACTTTCCTCGTATGTCTCTCCCCTTCTTCTTCTTTTGTTCTTCCATCTTTTTTTATATATTTTTTCTCTCTCCCTCTTCCCCTTGCAATCGATAGCAAAATACAACAATAATAACCACATCAATTTGCAACAGTAACAATTTGGAGAGGATTTTGAGTTAAGATTTGAATAAGGATTTGAGTTTAGGATAGAAAAAGAGATTTAGATTTGAAGAGAAAGAAAAGATTTTGGTTTTGGGGTTTAGATTTGAATGGGGGAGAGAGAGATTAATTTTTGATTTGACTCTATATTTTGAAGAAAGAAGTGAGTTTAATTTGGAGAATGTTGAGTTTTATTTAAAAGATGAGTTTTGAAAAGAAAAAAAAAAGGTGGGAGGGAGAGTGAAAAAGGAAAGAGGGAGATGAGGAAAAGAGGGGAAAGCGAGAAAAAAAAAGTGGTTTAGATTTGTTTTAAGAGATTGAGTTTTGAAGAAGTATGTGAGGAAAAAGTGAAAGAAGAAAGAAGATGAGGAGAAAGACAAATGAGAAATGCAAAACAGGAAAAAAATAAACACAGTTAACTCAGAGTGTGTTCTTGCTAATAATATAGTTCATGAGGTATTAGTGTTACTTTATCAAAAGCACATGGGATCTTTCTGTAATTTACCCTTATTGAAATTATAAGGAATGTTTAATACATCTAATGCATCTTCAATAATATTAGTTTTTTCCGTCTAAATTTATACATAGATCGTAACCGGATTCAAATCTGAGACTCTCCACACGTCTATTTACCAGTACGTTAGGCCTCATTGCCACAAACAAGTGAAACAAAGCGGGATCATATTTTATACAAGTAAAACAAGTAAAACAGCTGCCCCTAAGTCCAAACTTCACTTACATGGAACAACTGGAACAAAATATTCCCAGAAACTAATTTTTACTCAATCATGATAAATAATATGGATTACAATCACAAGCAACAATCCAATAAAACAATATAAAGTCTCTTAATTAAACACCTATACTAATTCTAGCTACATTCCATTAGCCAAGCAACCCTCCACGTTCCTTGAGAAAGGAAACACCCAAACTTGAATCAAATACCCCTTCTCCTCCTCCCCCAGCTCCCAAGCCTCCTCCACTCTCTCCTCACAAACATCATAAGCCACCAGCTTCTCCCCATTCACCCTCAAGTAAACCAAATCTCTCAGAGGGTCCAATCCCAAAACCCTAAACTGGCCCATCGTAATACACACACAATGCTTCAACGTCCACCCACCACCTTCTTGCTCATCTCTCAACATCCAAATCCTCAATCTGTTCCCATCACCTGCACTGTAGTGCAGCCTACCCCCCACCTTCCCAAAACAACACTCTCTCTTCGCGTTCTCCGGCAATTCGATCAGACTACAAGGCATACTGTCGTCGCTAAGATCGACTGCCACGAGTTGTTTCGGTTGCGCCAGGATGTAGAGGACTCCGTCCATGTAACGCATTGTTGCGGACAACGTGTTGGTGTCGATCCCCCAGTCGACTTGGCGTGCATTCCAGTTTCCAGATTCAGAGTCGTAGAGCTCTATGTCCGCACTTTGGGCATGCCAGCCAGTGAAGTTGACGACCCTGAAGTGTCGAGAAAGGCAAGGATCAAATGCCAGCACTGAGAGCATGGTCTCTCTCGATGGTTTCGGGAGAGAAACATACTTCTTTGTGATCGGGTTGCATACGTGGAAGCTGGTAGTGATGGAGGAGTAGAAGAGGAGCAAGCCATTGCAGCAGTCTATAAGTGTTGAATTGAAACGGAACGGAAAGAAATCGAGAGGCGTAGGCTCGACAGGGTTAACGTCGCCGGTCGTGACATAAACTGGCCCGTTCTTGCGGGTGGAGTTGGAAGGCTGGAGCACAGCGGAGACGATCAGGGGGAGCTTTCTGCGAACGTAGTTGCTTGAGAGCAGAGATCGCCATGATTTTGAAACGCATTTGGATCGAGAGAACGATCTCAAAGGGAGTCTAGTGACGATCTCTACCAAGATATCGTCGTTGAAATCGGTTGCAGCTTCGTTGAGACTCGGCAAGCCCATTGCTTTGTTTGCAGAGAGAGGAAAAACCAGTTGGAGATGATGTAATATAAGTGTGAGAGAAACAGAGAGACAAGGACGGCAACTTAGAATCCAAAGGGTTCAAGTTGATCCAAATGGCTAAGAAATCTAGGAGGTGGAATCCAAAGAGAAGAAACTAATGGAAGCTAAAACTCAGTTGTGGAATCCAAAGCTTAAGTGAACTTGTTATATAGGAAGGGCAAATGGTGCTAGCTTGCTTCTACGCATAGCAACCCCTTTTGGTTTGCGTCCACGCTACAAAGACAAAGTCCTATGAATTGAAGGAGAGGGCATAGGTGGCCATGGATGGATGAGCTTGCTAGCTAATTGATGTTGATTATGTATAATCTAATCTCTCAAGTATGGGCTGGTGCTTTGTGAAAGATTTAAGTCTTAACAAGTGTCAAGGGCTTTAAAACCGCGTCGATAGTGTAGTAATTGTTTATTAGAGTCTAAAGTGTAATTAACAATGGAAAGCATGTTAGTTAGTTTCCGACACTCAAGGTTGTGTACACATTGAAGCAATGATTTGTGATTGGCTAGCTAGATTCAATGATGGGTAATATTGCGAGTGAGCTTTCTATTGTTAGAAGTCTGTATTTGGTCTCTGTGTTTTGAAAAGTATTGGGACAGAAGCAGGGTAAACTCCTTTGCGTGAAGGATCAGGATGGTCTTTCGCGCGAGACGAACGTTTCACAGCTGATGGATGATGGACGGCCTAATGGAGAGAAAGAAATGTATTTGTGGGTGGGGCTTACAAAACGCGTTTTTTTTTTGTTCAACCTTCTCTATTTGGGTCATAGATCTATCCTGATTGATGATTCTTTCGCGCAAAGGAGCTAACTCGGACACTGGACACAGACAGGACATTTGTTTTTCAATCTTGAAGACTTATTGGGGAAGTGGGACAGTGTGACCCATCTTTTTCACAGAAAAAAAAAGGACGGGCACAACTTCTATATCGTGGAGGTTCTGTTTTTCTGCACAGGTCGGCCTAGTGACTATGAGAGAAAGAAATGAGAGGGGAAAAAGTAACCTTTTAACTGTTTGATTACAACTTCGACTTAGCTTGGTTGCAAAGAAAACCAATAAAAGAAAAGGAAAAAAAAGTCTCTTGTCTGTATAGACATAATCGTATGTGTCGTAAAAAAGTGGGTATCAAATGAGAGAAACAAAACGGTTGTTTGAGTGTAAGGAAAAAAAAAATTCTATCAAGACTCATTTATTTTGTTTGTTGTTTGACCATTTTACTGATTGATAGAGCAGCTAAGGAAATCAAAATAAAAGACCACTTGATAAGCATAATTTTATCATATTTTTATATTTTTATTTATCTATTATTTGTATATAAATAATGTTACTCGGTATATTTGATTGATTTTTTTTAAGAAACATGTAAAAGAAAGAGAAAGAGGAATCCATTTACTTTAGGCAATAAAATCACGCAAATTTGTAAAGATTAAGGATTACTTTTCAAATATGTTGCAGTGTTTTGGCCATAACTTTAACTACAGTACTCCGAAAGATGTCATTCAATATGTTTACTGAAAGAGAATTTGAAGATCTATAACTTTGTTGTTAAGAGTTTTTTCTGATTCGACTATTTGATTGCCCATATTGACCATTTATAGGATTAGCCTGAGTTAAAATTAATTTATTATGTAATGAGTATTTTCTGAGGGCTTTTCTGTAAAGTTTTCTTATTATATAAGGAGGAACTTCGGGCCTACCGTGGGGGGCTGAGTTTTTTTTTCGGGTTTTTATTAGGTTCGTTTAGGTTTTAAAAATAGAGGATTACTTTTTGTTATTTTTTTGGCTTGGTTTATGCACCATGATGGCGGCACCTGCACTGTGAGGGAAATTTTCTGGGCCGACTTTTTTCTTGTTTTCTTGACCGAATTTTTCTTGATAAAAAAAAATATTTTTTTCCCTTCAAACTGTGTTTCATGATGGCAGCTGCAGAGTAGGGTTTAAGATTTCAGTTCTTTTATATCATTGCTACTATTGTGCCTCTGAGTAGGTGCCACATTGAGCTGTTTAGTTGCAAGGAAGTGGGCGGAAGTAAGGAAATAGGGAAGTATAATTGCTCACTTCCCTATCTATTCAAACACCAGAAAAGAAAAATAAGAAAACCTCTTTTCTTTTTATCTTTTCTCTTTTATACAACCATTTTCTCACTTTCAGAGTGTTACAGTTAATTTTGTGATCATGTAAATCTCATTTGTAATAAATTTTAGCACAAAACAGTTAATTTTTTGACCATGTAAATCTCACTTGCATTCTAATTACAGTCTATTTTTTATCTTTCTTAATTAATTTTTATTTTCATATTATTTTACGGTCAACATTGTGGTCAACTTTTCCACTTCCACTTTCACATTACCATCCAAACACCGGAAAAGACAAAATATTTTCCAAACCACACTTCCCAACAACATCCAAACACCAGAAAATTTATTAACCAATTTTCAAGTTCTAAAGGGAATTATTACTACTTCCTCAATTCCTCACTTCCTCACTTCCACCCTTAACCAAACAGGCCCATTGTGGAAGTGGAGTGAGACACAGTGCATATCTGACACAGGACTTCGGAGTTTGCTGTCCAATCAGGTAACCTTTCTATAACTCCTAAAAATTTTCTGGTAATTAATTGTTGCTTTTGGAGATTTGGTTAGTAATTATCTAGTTCATCATTATCCTAATAACTGCATCATGAGTAGTTAGATTTTCTGCAAGTACCCAAGAAGAGATAAACCTAGGCTAGTTTAATGTGATCAACATTAGATCTCCTACCTAGGGTTGTGCACACCAATTGGCCTATCACTTTTAAGAGATTATTTCTAAAACAACTAGGTATTTGACATGGTATGTATCAGGGGTTAATGGTCATGCTTAGGGTTTTGTTGCCTTTATGCTATTTGTTTAATTTAGTTAATTTATGGATCATGTAACTAGATAATACCCTGTACTTCGATCTAGTGTTCAGACTTACTTTTCCTAATAAAAGTAGAGATTTTAATAAGTAACAACAAATTGGTTAGAGATCAAAATTGACCACTTGATGCCAGTTTAAGGGATTCAACCCTAGGTGCTTGATTTCTTAGATTGACATTTAATTTAGAAACTCACTCAAAACCCACAAATCTTTTGACCAATTCGCCTAGAAGTGTTGAAACCGTAAGAACCACCTGTCCCTGTAGATCGATCCTCAAGTGCTACAATCGAACGACCGTGCGCTTGCGGTTAATTTAAAACGAGGAGACAGAATCTCTCCATCACCAGTTGATTTTGACAAAGAGCGTCCAATCTAATTCTTGTCTAAGCTTTAAAATTTGGGTGTTCTATTTTTCTCAAGTGACATAAATTTTAAGAAATCATTGATTACTGGCGTCGACAATGATTTTTATCAAACCGAAAATAGAAATCACTAAAATATAAAACACAGTAATTTTGGACCCATTATTATTTCCATTTTTCTTAGTTTTTCTAAGCAGCCAATCAGACAGCTTCACTTCCCCTATCATCTATCTCACTTTCAAGCTGGGTTGCTATTAGTATTTTGAGTGTCTCATATTCATTAAAGAAGAATTCAGGTTCAGATGGGGCATTATAAACTTTAGAGATCAAGTACGGACATGTATATAACTTGTGCATGTTATAAGTCGACTTATAAGTCTTATTAGTCGACTTATGTTTTGGCCTAATCGACTTATTAGGTATAGTCGACTAGTGTTTGCAACAGAGATTTGGGTTCTCGGATTTTTGTCAGAGTAATCGACTGATAATCCTTTATAGTCAACTAGTGCACATTATTAATCGACTTATAATCGACTAATATCAGGTCTGATAGTTTTCTTTTCTGGTTCTCTTTCCAATTTGAGTGGGATTTAGGTTTTCTTCTTTCTCTGAGGCGGTGTTGATTGTATTGTTGAAGTTTGGGTGGGCCTAAGATCATCCAAGCTGTCTGTATAAACTCCTTGTGGTGGCCTTTGAAGGCATGTCAAGAAATGTCAAGAATTCAAGAGAAATTCAGATTTCCACCATTAAGAGTTGTAAGAGAGAGATATTCTTGTAACTCTTGTTTTCTTCTTTGTTTTCAATATAATTTCTCTCCTTCTCCCTGTGGACGTAGGCACTCTTACTGAATCACGTTAAATCTGATGTTATTGTATTTTGTGGTGATTTATTTCAATTGCTTGCTACTGGTATATTCTAGCTTCTACTGCTGAGCTTTCAACTCGGTATTTATTTCTTGTTGTATCAGCGTTTATCACGATAATTGGTATCAAAACAATGACTAGCAAGACAATCACAACAACTAAGTTTGAGATGGAGAAATGCCACGGGAAGTCCAACTTCTTGTTCTGAAAGATGCGAGTAACGTCGTTACTCATGAAGAAGGGCACACACAAGGCCTTACTTGTTATTGAGAAGAAGCTATCAAAGATGGCAGATGATGAGTAGAATGATATCGACTTTCACGCAAAGACGACGATCATACTATGCCTACAGACGAGCTCCTCTATAACGTCATGAATAAGAAGACAACTGCTGGTCTTGGTGTAGGCTGGAGAGGTTTTACATGACGAGAAGTTTGTCGAACAAGCTCTTCATGAAGAGCAGTTATACAGTCTTCGGATGAAAAAAAGTATGCCTATTTTACAACATCTTAATGCTTTTAGTAAGATTTTAAGCGACTTGCTGGGTTTAGAGGTTAAGTTAGAAGAAGACAAAACTCTTTTGTTACTCTTTTCTCTTCCATCAAGTTATGACTACTTGGCGACTACCATCATGTATGATAATGAGACCTTAGATTTAGAAGATGTCAAGTAAATGCTCTAGAACAACGAGCTAATAAAGAAGATAAATTTTACAAAGGAGACCTCGGCACTGGTTGTCAAGGGACAGAAGGGGAAATCAAAGAGTAGGGCACCTAAAAGGAATCCAAAAGCTTCTAACAGTTTTGCTTGCTATTTTTGCAACAAACTGGGGTGCATAAAGAAGAATTGCATGAATTACAAGAAGATGCGAAAAAAAAAGCAGTAAGGATTCTGATGAGGCTAGCACCAGTGGAAAGCCATATCAAGCCGGGGTTGTCGAACAAGTAAATGAGAATCCATGTGATGTCTTGATAGCTTAGTCAGGAAAAGATAAGTACCCAGATGCTTAGTTACTTGACTCGGGGTGCATATACCACATGTGCCCAAAAAGAGAGTGGTTCGGTACTTATAAGCCTTATGATGGAGGCTCTATCATGATGGGTAACGATGCCGTGTACAAGACAATTGGCATTGGCAGCATCCTGTATGAGGACGTTTGATTGACATGTTTGAACCTTGACGAACGTGTCTCACGTTCCAAATTTAAGGATGAATCTTCTCTCGTTGGGAGATTTGAAAGCTCAAGTGTGCAAGTTTTCATGTGCAGATGAAGGTATCAAAGTTACCAAGAGCTCCATGACGATTCTCAAAGGAGAACAGATAGCAAACTTGTACAAGATGGAAGGAATCATTATTGTTGGTGATGCTTCAGCAGTAATGGAGAATGAGGATACTACAAAGCTTTGGCACATACATCTTGGATACATGAGCAAGCTAGGTCTTCAAATCCTACACAAAAAATGGGCTCTATCAGGTATTAGATATTACAAACTCGATCCTTGTAAATTTTGCATCATGAGTAGACATTGTAGAGTAACTTTCTCTACATCACATCATAAGACAAAGGGCTTGCTAGATCTCATACACATGGATATGTGGGTACCTTCGCTAATAGCATCCATTGGGGGTGCTAGGTACTATGTTACGTTCATAGATAACTTCCTCAGGAGAGTTTCGATATACTTCTTGAAGCAAAAATTAGAAGTATTTCAGAAGTTCAAGGAGTGAAAAGTTATAGTAAAGAATCACAAGGGGCGAAAGGTGAAAGTCTTGAGGTCCAACAATGGAGGCGAGTATACCTCCACGAAATTCAAAATTTACTTAGCAGGCAAGGGCATCGAACACTAGCTAAGTATTCCAGGGCGAGCAGAACAGAATGAAGTAACAAAGCGCATTAATCAGACACTTACAGAGCGTGCCCGCAGTATCAGATTACAGGCTGACATGTCAGAAAGATTTTGGGTAGAAGCGGTGAATCATGCGAGTTATATAGTAAACAGGTCACCCTCTATAGCCGTTGATCTTCAGATCTCAGAGGAGATATGGCGAAGAGAGTCTGTGAATTATTCAACCTTACGGATTTTTGATTTTCCAGCATATAGTTTGGTTGATAGTCAGAAAAGAAATAAACTAGAGTTCAAGTCTAAGAAGTGTATCTTCATCGGGTTACCAAAAGAGTCAAGGGTTTTAGACTTTGGGAATACGAAACAAGGAGCGCCTTTACAAGAAGAGATGTGGTCATTGACAAAGAATCAATGTTGCAAAAAAAGTCAGAGACGGAGAATAAAGCGCAAGGTGGAGCTCCAGACAGTTCAACAGCACTCAGGAAGAGGGAGTTGAGTTCTCAGAGAACTCTAAAAGGCCTAAAAGGTCAAATGATGACTCCTCAGATTCAGATGGAGACGAACAGGAGGCTACTCAAGAGCAACTTAGACCGTTTAGGCGGTCAGTCAGAGTTATGATGTCACCAACAAGGTATGACTGGGAAGATGATCATGTCTCATTCACAGTAGTAACAGAAAAGACGATCCTAACAGTTACAGGGAGGCGATTGAGGCAGAAGACCACGACAAGTAGATTACAGCCATGAAACAGGAGATGGAGTCTTTGGATAGAAATCAAACATGAAAATTGGTAGATCTTCCAAAAGACTCCAAGATAATAGGTTGCATATGAGTATTTTGCATAAAGGACAATAAGCAGTACAAGGCAAAGTTAGTTGCTAAGGGATATGCTCAGAAGGAAGGTATTGACTACAATAAAATCTTCTCTTATGTAGTCAACCATATATCTATTCAGATGTTATTGTCGATGGTAGCTCAGTTTGATCTAGAGTTGGAGCAGATGAATGTCAAAATACTACAAGATGAGCTAGAGGAGATGATATACATAAAGCAACCTGAAGATTATATTCAGGAAGGACAAGAAGCCAAGGTGTGTCTTCTAAATAAGTCTCTCTATGGACTTAAAACAGTCTTCCAGACAGTGATACAAACATTCGACTTTTTCATTGTTAAAGCCAGATACAACCGATGTGAGTATGAAAATTGTGTCTATTTCAAGCAGAAAGATGATCTGACATATTTGTTATATGTGGATGATATGTTGATTGCTGTAAGAAACAAGACAGATTATCAGAAGCTTAAAACTCAGCTCAAGAAGAAATTCGACATGAAGGATTTGGGAGAAGCTAAAAAGATCATAAGTATGGAGATCACTTGAGACAGAGGCTCAGGCAGACTTTGGCTATCCCAGGAAAATTATGTTCTCAAGGTGTTGGAAAGATTCAACATAGCAGAAGTAAGACCAGTTACCACTCTTTTGGCAGGTTACTTCAAATTATCTTCCAAGTAATGTCTACAATCACCGTAAGAGAAGGAAGAGATTCTCGAGTACCATATATTAGTGCGGTGGGATTACTCATGTATTCTATGCTCTGCACTAGGCCTGACTTAGCTTATGCGGTTGGTATAGTAAGTTGGTTCATGTCAAATCCAGAAAAGCAACATTGGGAAGCAGTGAAGTGGGTGCTACGATATCTACGAGGGACTCCGAGACTAAGCTTGGTGTTTCAGAGATTGAAAATGGAGAAGTTTAGGGTACTACGGCTATGTTGATGCAAATTATTTATGAGATTTTGATCAGCGAAGATTTACGACGGGTTATGTGTTCAAGGTAGCTGAGTGCTTCATTAGTTGAAAGGCAGAGTTGCAAGATATTGTTGCCCTTTCAACAATAGAGGCAGAGTACATAGCTATAGTTGAGGCGTCAAAGGAAGCTTTATAGTTGAGAGGATTTGTCGAGACTTTTGGTATAATACAGGACTCAGTTCGAATTCATTACGACTGTCAGAGTGTTATTCATCGTGCTAAGGATCGCAGGTATCACATGACGATGAAGCACATTGATGCGAGGTATTATAAGATATGTCATTGGGTCATAAATGACAAAGTGATCACTTGGTGAAGGTCAATATAAAGAAAAATCAAACAGATATGATGACGAAGACCATCGCGGTGGAGAAGTTCAGCGTATCTCTAAACTTCATTAAAGTTCTCGAAATATAAGGTGGAGAACGGGCTCTTGAGAAGGAGCCATGTGAAAGTCAAAAAAGGGGAAAGAAAGCAGGATAAATGAAGTGGAGGCCAATTTCTACGAAGGGACTCAATAAACATGAATCAAGGTAGAGATTGTTAGTATTTTGAGTGCCTTATATTTATTAGAGAAGAATTTAGGTTCAGGTGGAGATGTTACAAACTTTAGAGATCAAGCACGGACATGTACAAGACTTGTGCTTGTTATAAGTCGACTTATAAGTCTTATTAGTTGACTTATGTTTTAACCTATTCGACTTATACTTGAGTAAAGTCAATTAGTGTTTGCAAAAGAGAGTTGGGTTCTCGAATTTTTGTCAAAGTCGTCGACTAATAATCCCTTATAGTGGAATATTGCACATTATTAGTCGACTAATATCGGGTCTGACAGTTGTCTTTTCTAATTCTATTTCCAGTTTGAGTTAGATTCAGATTTTATTCTTTCTCTGAGGCAGTGTTGATTTTATTTATGAAGTCTGGATTGGAGAAGAATCATCCTAAGCACTTATATAAACCTCTTGGGGGTGGCCTTTGAGGCAAGTCAAGAAACATCAAGAATTCAAGAGAAATTCACATTTTCACCATTGAGAATTGTAAGAGAGAGATATTTTATAAGTCTTGTATCTTCTTCTATGTTTTCAATATAATTTCTCCCCTCTTCCCCATGGACATAGGCACATGTTCTTGTGTTTTGTGATGATTTGTTTCAATTGCTTGCTAGTGATAGATCTTCTACGCTTTCACTGTCGAGCCTTCAGCTCAGTGTTTCTCATTTGTTGATCGGCGTTTATTCACGACAGTTGGCTCCAATACGTGAAGAACCCAGGTCATGGTCCTCGTGTTGTGGTCCGTCTATCACAGCTGATGGATGGTCCGGAACGGAAGAGAGGGAAAAAAAGCAAAAAAAAAACGTGTTTTGTAAGCCCCACCACAAAACGCGTTTTTTTTCTTCTCCCGCTCCAAGCTGTCCATCAGCTGTGATGGACGACCCATAGCGTAAAAGACCATCACGGTCCCCTCTCTTCCCTCTCATATAAAAATGATTGGAGATCCTCTGAGTGGTTGAAATGAAGTGACTCAAAAGTGCCAATAAACATTGAAGTGTAGGAAATACAGAACACATAGGAGCTAGGTTTTGAATGTTGCATGGGACACACAAAAAAAAAAAAAAAAAAAAAAAAAAGCAAGCAAGCAAGCATGCATGAAAAGGCGGAGGGTCGACACACTTAATTTCAGGAGTGGTCTAGGGATGGAAAAGAGCGTGATAGACCTAGTCATGAAAATGTCGGCAGTACCACCACTCCATTGAGATATTCTGTGACTACTAGCTACTTAACTAATGAATGGGACACATCACCACTAGCTCCCACAGCCATGGAAGAATAAAAAATACAAAACATAAAGAGGTGGACTATTAACTCCGAAAGAATAAATCAGATAAAAGAAACATCATCTTTTCGAATACATTAAGATGAGGTGAACACTATGGGAGATCTCAAGTTCAAGACTGTACCACAATTTATACTGAAAAAAGCAAAACAGGAGATACGTCGAAATACTTGAAATCTTCTACATCAAGAATAACCGTAGACAATGTCCAAAATGAAGTGAGTCAAGCTTAGGTGGTAAATGGTGAACCCCGATTGTGAGAAGTTCTAAGTTCAAATCTAACTACAATCTCGATTAAAACAGTAACGATGAAGATGATGGTAATGATATCTGGATTGAAATGTTTATAGTTGCGCTTCTTTTGAATTGACATGGCTCCAAATTAGTCTAGAGGTCTCAATCTAGGCCTGCAGAATCCTTGAACCTAACCAGGCCTTTCCATAACAAGTTGAGGCTGAAAATGAAAGGAACAAGGCATAAACAGTTTCTCTTAAATTGAGTAGGCTCCAAATGGGATCTCTCTGGTGTTCTCATTGTAAGCTTACAGATCCCTTGGATGCTAAGCATGACAGGCCACATGGTGACAGATCAGCTTCCCCTTCCAAAAACTAATAAAAAGAGAACAAACACCTCACCTCACAATAGCAAGTGATGCGTGATTATAAGACAGTGCAACAGGCTACAGAGTGGAAGCCACAAAGTTTTCGCCAAGTCCAGCCTTTTTATCCTCCAACTATCTTTTTGTTGCTCAAAGATGAGCAATCTAATTAATTTCAGTGATGATTTATTGGTAGAAGTCCTCACTAAGCCCCCTTTGAAACCTTGATAGTGTGTGTCCAAATCCTGGCAAAGCCTAATCTCGGATGACTGCGTCCGAGACCAACAACTTCATCTGATCGTCTCCGGTGATTCAAATTCGACATTGATCGACTGCTGCAATGGTCTACTCCTCACTTACCACCTCTTACCGTGCGTGCAACCCGACAACAAGGAAGTCCTTTTCCCTCCCAGATCCTTCCCAAAAGTGTCAGGTCTCATCCATAACATTCGACCCGTGCCACTCTCAACACTTCAGGGTTGTCATCTTCACCAATTGGCACGACCAAGGGGCTGGCCTCAAGCTCTTCGTCTCTTATAGTCCGGCAACTGGGTCCAGCACAAAGGTGTCGTCGATTGCATTGCGCTCTCCACCACTATGCGTTATGCTAGTGGCATTCTTTACCTCCTAGCGCACCCGAATAAGACTGTAGCGATAGATCTCGACACAATAACTTGTACCGTGTTCAAATTGCTCGAGGATATGAAGTATGGATCCTATGTTGGGGAGATAGGAGGTTGTCTACTCTATCGTGTTAGTGATGGAAACCAACTTACAGTTTGGATGTTGAGAGACAAGGAGAAGGGTGAATGGATGTGAAGCATTGTGTTGATGCTAAGATGAGCAAATGCAGGGTGGTTGCATTGCATCCTAAGAGAGAGGTGGTTTACATTAATGTGATGGTCTGATCTCTCATTTGCAGCTGTTCCTTTTGTTTTACATGCAACTGATCTGAGATTTCAAAAATAGTTGGCATTAAAAACAAAAGGAGGTTTGTTCAATTGTGAATTTTGTTGTTTTCATTCACTTCATCTGTTCCTTAATTGTTGTCCGTTTTATTCTCCCTTCTAAGAATTGCAACACAAAAAAAAAAGCAGCAGCCTCCAGAAACAATGTTATGCAGTTATGTTATGCAGTTATGTTTTGTATCAAATAATTGCAAATTATATACCATTGTCAAGGTGAAACATATGAATGAAAACTGGTAATTCAGCATTTATATACCTCAGGCTCCACAAATTCGGTAGACTCGACACTCAAATCATGTATTCTCTCCTCCAATAAAATTTTGCCGCAACTATAAAAACTTAATATTTAATACATTTTAGTCTACTATACCACAAGAATCAATGCTATAATGCTACTGCTCAGCAGCAAGAAAAACCAAGCAGAGCACATCCTACAAGACTCTACAGAATTCTGTGTTTCAAAAATGCTTAACAACATACCTACAAACAATTTGGCAGCCGCTAAACAACCGAAGAGAAAACTCATAAGTATCACCACAAGACCCTTGTTTCCCATGTCGATCTGGTGGTCTCGAACACTCTCAATCTCTGATCTGCATATGTAAGGGAAAACACATTGTTAGCAAAATACTCTGCAAACTAAAGCAAATTGCTTTTGAAACTAAAATTTGTTTACATTTGGTTCTCCATATGCCAGTTAAAAAAAATAGACCAGAAGCATCATGTTATGCAATACACCATGGTTATGATATAAACACGTTTTTGCCCCCAGAGAAACAGCACAGTTATAATATTTAAAGACAACGATTACAGTAACAATACTTGGGGACAATAATTACAAATCAAGACCAAAGATGTAGACCTTTGATATGCTAAAATGTGTGCATGTATCCTTTTTTTCAAAGAGCAAGGAAAACCCAGCTATTTGTTTAAACAAGCGTAGTTTCCTTGTTAGCTGGTAAGTTCTTGGACTCACCCGTGTCAAAGTTCAGCAAGGCAATCAAGAGACAGACACCCATTGCCTTGGGATGCAGGCCTAGAGACATGATTTGCCTTGTTCTCTGTTCACTGTTCTTGGATATAGTATCTGTTAGTTTTTAGGATCAATCTGACAACTAATTAATATCACTTGACAACTAATCAATACCACTGAAATATTACCGACCTAATTGGCCAGGTCGGTTAATATCAGGTGGGAGGTTTTCCGTTCAATAGAACGTTCCTTAATTAAAGAACCACCTTTCAATTACCTTCCTTGGTTAAACACCAATTAGGTATAAGTCAGTCTCAATATACTGAATATCACCCTGTATAAAGAAAATTAATTCACTTATACAGTACTTGGAGTGAGGTACGCTTAAAGCGAATCTCCTTAAGACAATTACGTCCCCCGCATTGGTGATAACGGGTTACTGGACGCTGGTTTCCTAAGATACAACACTCCTTCACGGTATTTGGATAGCACTATCAAATCACCGTACGGTCGAATCATAGTTAACCAGTACCTTCACAGGATTATTGAAGCAGCAGGACCAAGACAAATTTCAAGAAGAATATTTGTCTTTACTTTGAAAAAGCGCCCACTGTAGAGAAAGGAGGAAGAAGGTAGAAGAATATTCTTCTTTGAAAGTCTCAGATTCACACAACAATTCTATCAAAGAATCTGTTGAATTTTCTGAGCCCTCTTTCAGAACGAATTTTTCAAAATCTCTTGGAAGTCGCTTCGGATTCTGAGTTGCAGAATTCTCACTTCCTGTTGGAAGTCACTTCGAACTTGAGTTGCAGAAAGCCCACTTCAGTTGCTTCTGTTTTCTTTGTGTTGTGTGTCTTAGTTTGAGAAAATGGAGCACTATTTATAGCGCTCTGGGAGGGGTCTGAACCCAACCGAACAGTTGCAACGGTTCGGTCTGAACCGTTGCAACGGTTCGTTTCAACCGCAGCAACCGCCTAACTGTTCGCGGCGGTTTGCTGACAGCCGTTGCGTTGGGCAGTTCGGATTCGGATGGCGGAGCGGGTATGATCTGCATACCCGTGAGACCCGGTTCAAAAAAATCACATCGGGTAGGGAACCTGAACCCGTGCCCGAGCCCGACCCGGCGCCGGCGCCGGCCGGCCACCGCCGCCGCCGCCAGCGGCGCGCGCGCGCACGTGCGGGCATGGTTTCCCCCTAATCGCTCGCGAAAACTCCAAGTACCCAAAGGGCACACCCTTTGTTCCATTTTTCTCTATTTAAACACTTCAAACTTCCATCCTATGACCAATGTGGGACTAAATACTTTTTAGCTACCTTTAATCCCCTTTTGGCTTTGAATTAGGCAAATTTTAAACTTGAATATCTCATTCATTCGAAGTCAGAATTGAACATGTGAATATACCACATCCATCCCCAATGGAAGGAGAACACACTCAACCATTATCTAATTGATTCTATCAACGGATCTCGCTGTAATTCAACTCAAAGATTCACATATATTCTTCATATTTCCAACAATCCCCTACAATGAATGGAGATTCAAGGAATTGACACACAAAGATACTGATTTTATAATGAAAGATACTTTAGAAAAGAAACTGCATCAGGATAGGTGAACTAGGTCTTGAACCTTCCATAGCGAAAGTTTTATCGGACTTACTAGCTAATCAGTGAACTTGGTCTTGAACTGTTATCCGTTAGTGTAAGCCAAGTCAACAAGCTTCACACAGTAACTTTCCAAATCAACTTTGGTTCTCGGTTGTGTCCATTTTGGCCTTGGACATTCTTGATTTCAGAGAGTATCTTTACGGAATAACAGCCTCCATAGAAATTCCCAAAGAGCCGACCCAACTCTATACTCACATAGGTGATCGTCCTATTAAGAGTAGTCTACTCTACTCTACTTGTTTAGTAACAAGATATAGGCATCATTAAAAGCGTTAAGCTTATCCTTAATCCATTTGTAGAAAGCACTTATGTGCACCTTAGGAATGGATTAGAGTCAAGCTCGTAAGTGCTTACTTGCTGAGTCAATCATAACTAGTTTTTCCTCTTGAACTTAGTCCGTGAGATCTTCAGTCGCTAAGTGAGGTTTCCATTAAGTTGACTCGGTAAGGTTAGGCTTTTAAACCCATTTCTCTTGATGTGCAGTTTATACGCTCTCCACTTAAACCTTTAGTAAGCGGATCTACTAAATTATCTTTTGACGAGACAAAGTCAATAGAGATAATTCCATTTGAGAGCAACTGCTTCACAGTATTATGTCTACGACGAATATGTCTAGACTTACCATTGTATATAACATTTTGTGCCCTAGAAATAGCTGCTTGATTATCGCAGTGTATGCATATAGCGGGCACTGGCTTTTGCCATAATGGTATATCTTTCAAAAATTGTCGAAGCCATTCTGCTTCTCCGGCCTTATCTAAGGCTATAAATTCTGATTCCATAGTGGAACGGGCAATACATGTTTGTTTCAAAGATTTTCAAGATACTGCTACTCCTCATAGTGTAAATATGTATCCGGTAGTTGATTTTGATTCCTTAAAATCTACAATCCAATTAGCATTACTGTATCCTTCAAGTACAGGTGGATACTGTCCATATCTCAAGGCATATTCCTTGGTATGTGATACATAACCCAATACTCATAGTAGAGCAGTCCAATATTCATTACTAGGGTTATTAGTGTATCTGCTTAACTTGCTTACAACGTAAGCAATATCGGGTCTAGTGCAATTCATCAAATACATTACACTTCTGATAATCTGAGAATACTCCAACTGGCATATTCCAGTTCCTGTATTCTTATGAAGGTGGATGTGTGAGAGAAAAGTATTTGTATTCTCCTTTATCTCATGATCCTTGAATTTTTCGATTATCTTCTCCACGTAGTGAGATTGAAATAGACTGATTCCATCTGGTGTTATGGTGATTTTAATTTCTAAAATTACATCAGCAACCCCAAATCCTTCATGTCAAAGCTGTTTGATAATATTCTTTTAGTGGACTTAATAATTTTAATATTATGCTCAAGTATCAACATGTCGTCTACATAAAGACAAACAATGATACATGCATTTCTAACTGTTTTAGTGTAAACACACTTATCGCATTCATTTATAGTGAATCCATCTTTGATATGACACTATTAAATTTTTCATGCTATTGTTTTGGAGTCTGCTTTAGACCGTATAAGGATTTTATCAATTTACACACTTTGTATTCTTGGCCCTTGACTATAAATCCTTCAGGTTGCTTCATATATATTTTTTTATTTAATTCACCATTTAAGAATGCAGTATTGACATCCACTTGATGGATATCTAAGTTATGCAATACTGCAATTGTAATCAACATTAGAATAGAGCTTATTCTTGTTACTGGTGAATAAGTATCGAAGTAGTCAAGTCCTTCCTTTTGTCGATAGCCTTTGGCTACTAATCTAACCTTGTACTTATCGATAGATCCATCGGGTTTTAATTTTCTTTTAAAAATTCATTTACACCCAATTGGTTTACTGCCAGGAGGCAAGTTTGCCAATTCCCAAGTATGATTACTTAGTATGAATTCTATTTCGTTATTTATAACTTTTTTCACATTTGTACTTCTAGGGTAGACATAACCTCTTTAAATGTTTGAGGCTCGCTTTCAATAGCGTATGTTATGAAATCTGGACCAAAAGATTTTGAGATTCTAGATCTCTGACTTCTTTTTGGTTCAATTTTCGCATTAACAATCGATTCCTCGGGGCTTTCGTCCCTGAACGCCATCTCATATGTCCTTTTCCCAGAAGTCTTATCTGTTTTTCATTTGTATGGAAAGATATCTTTAAAGAATACAACATCTCTAGATTCGATAACCATATTTACATGAATATCTGGTATTTCTGATTTATGAATCAGAAATCTGTAGGTACTATTATTCAAAGCATAGCCTATGAATATGCAGTCTATAGTTCTTGCTCCCAACTTAGTCTTTTTAGGTAATGGTGTCAGCACCTTTGCAAGGCACCCCCACATTTTGAGGTAATGGTAGAAGGTGTTCTTCCTGCCATAACTCAAATCGTATAAGACCAAGTTTTTTGTAGGATATTCTATTTAGAATATAATTTGCAGTTAACAGAGCTTCCCCCCACAAGTTCTGCGGAGCTCCAGAACTTACGAGCATGAAGTTGATCAACTCCTTCAAAGTTCTATTCTTTCGTTCAGCAATTCCATTTTGCTGAGGAGTACATGGTACTGTACTTTGATGTATTATACCAAATTAGCACATAACTCACTAAACTCATTTGATTCATATTCTTCGCCTCTAGTGAATTTTAGAATCTTGATATTCTTATTGAGTTGATTCTCAACTTCGGCTTTATATGTTATAAATATATTCCTTGTCTCATCCTTACTGTTTAAAAGATACACATAACAGTATCTTATACAGTCATCAATTCTAGTTGGCATAAATTTTAAGTCACATAGATCGCTATGAATTAACCCTAAAGGTTCTGTATTTTGATCAATTGAGTGAAATGAATTTTTAGCTAATTTGGCCTCAACACAAATCTCACACTTGCGAATTTCTTTCAAATTGAGTTTGGGAATATATCCTAGATTAGACAAGTTTTTTAATGACTTATAATTTACATGCCCTAATCTAGCATGCTATAAAGTAGGAGACTCAAGCAAATAAACAGAAGATTTTCCTTTATTTATAAGCTTTGGGTACAAATATACAGACTTTTTGTCCACCACTACAACATTGGCTTTAAAAAGTCTATCAACAAGATAACCCTTTCCCACATACATCCCACCCTTAGTAAGTACAAATTTATCTGATTCAAAAATTATTCTAAATCCTTTCTTACTAAGTATTGATCCAGAGATTAGATTCTTGCGGATATCTGGAACATGTAGCACATCGTTCAGAGTAAGCTCTTTCCTAGATTTGCACTTCAGGATGACCTTTCCTTTTCCTTCAACCTTGGAGATGGCTGAGTTTCCCATGAAGAGTTGCTCGTCTTGATCTAGTTTTTGATATTCATAGAATAATAATTTCTCAAAGCAGATGTGCCGAGTAGCCCCAGTGTCTACCCACCAATCCTTATTATCGGTCGTCAGATTTACTTCTGACACCACGGCTGAAAGGCTTGGAGAGCATGATCGATCAGGTTTTCCTGTGGATGGTTCTTCTTGTTCTTTTTGAGATGGCTGCGACATTCATTCGCCTTATGCCCCTCTTTGTTGCAAATATAACAGGTTCCCTTAAAGCGCATGTTCTTGCCTTCTTGGATCTTTCTTTTGTACCCTTGGACAGTCTTCTTCCGCTTTAAGCCTTTAAAAGTAGACGCTTTCCCCTTTGAGTCTTCGATCACATTAGCCTTGACTTCATAGGAGTTCTTACTGCTCCTTTTCTCGGACTTTCGGTTGTCCTCCTCAATTCGAAACCTCACAATGAGATCTTTCAACTTCAGCTCCTTGCGCGTGTGCTTCAGGTAGTTCTTAAAATCTCTCCACACAGGTGGGAGTTTCTCCACGATAGTAGCAACCTGAAAAGTTTCAGGTAGAATCATACCTTCGGCCTCTATCTCATGCAAGATAAGTTGGAACTCTTGCACCTGACTGATCACAGTCTTATGACCACCATCTTGTACTCCAGAAATCGTCCTACGACGAACTTCTTGGTACCAGCATCCTCAGTCTTGTACTTATTATCAAGACTGACCCATAATTTCTTTGTCGTTGTGATAGGACTGTAGACATTGTAAAGAGAGTCATTCAATCCATTCAAAATATAGTTTCGACAAAGGAAGTCACCTTGAGTCATGCATCGACTGGAAGGACTGAGTCCCGATCAGTTCCAGATTTTGGTGGATCTTCTTGTAGGAATTTGGTCAGATACAGAGTGGTCAAGTAGAAGAGCATCTTCTGTTGCCACCTCTTGAATTCTATACCATCAAATTTTCCTGGCTTCTCCGGCTTCGGGTTAGGAAGTGGAGTAGACATTAAAGCTTGTATTTGAATGTTTGGTGCCTTACTTGAGTTGTCTTGATTAGTCTCAGATATTTTCTACGAGTTCAAGTAGAACAGAAGAAACTTCATTAATTGTCTTAAGATTGTTAGTTTCTGGGATCAATCTGACAACTAATCAATATCACTAAAATATCACCGATCTAATTGGCCAGGTCGGTTAATATCAGGTGGGAGGTTTTCCGTTCAATAGAATGTTCCTGAATTAAAGAACCACCTTTCAATTACCTTCCTTGGTTAAACACCAATTAGACTGGTATAAGTCAGTCTCAATATACTGAATATCAGTATAACCCCTGTATAAAGAAAATTAATTCACTTATACAGTACTTGGAGTGAGGTACGCTTAAAGCGAATCTCCTTAAGACAATTACGTCCCCCGCACTAGTGATAACGGGTTACTGGACGCTGGTTCCCAAGATACAACACTCCTTCACGATATTTAGATAGTACTACCAAATCACTGTGCGGTCGAACCGTAGTTAATCAGTACCTTCACAGAATTATTGAAGCAGCAGGACCAAGATAAATTTTAGGGAGAATATTTGTCTTTACTTTGAAGGAGCACCCACTGTAGAGAAAGGAGGAAGGTAGAATAATATTCTTCTTTGGAAGTCTTAGATTCAGACAACAATTCTATCAAAGAATCTGTTGAATTTTCTGAGCCCTCTTTCAGAACGAATTTTTCAAAATCTCTTAAAAGTCGCTTCGGAATCCAAGTTGCAGAATTCTCACTTCTTGTTGGAAGTCACTTAGAACTTGAGTTGTAGAAAGCCCACTTCAGTTGCTTTTGTTTTCTCTGTGTTGTTGTGTGTCTTAGTTTGAGAAAATGGAGCGCTATTTATAGCGCTTCGGGAGGGGTAAAGGTGTCCGAACCCAACCGAGCAGTTGCAACGGTTCGGTCTGAACCGTTGCAACAGTTCGTTTCAATCGCAGCAACCGCCTAACTGTTCGCGGTGATTTGCTGACAGCCGTTGCGCTGGGCGGTTCGGATCTGGATGGCAGAGCGGGTATGATTTGTATACCCGTGAGACCCGGTTCAAAAAGAATCGCATCGGGTAGTGAACCCGAACCCGAGCCCGGCACGACACCGGCCAGCCCGGCGCTGCCGCCGCTAGCGGCGGCGTATGTGCGGGCATGGTTTCTCCCTAATCGCGCGCGAAAACTCCAAGTACCTAAAGGGCACACCCCTTGTTCCCATTTTTCTTTATTTAAACACTTCAAACTTTTATCCCATGGCCAATGTGGGATTAAATGCTTTTTAGCTACCTTTAGTCTCCTTTTGGTTTGAATTAAGCAAACTTTAGACTTGAATATCTCATTCATTCGAAGTCGGAATTGAACATGTGAATATACCACGTTCATTCCCAATGGAAGGAGAACACACTCTAACCATTATCCAATTGATTCTATCAATGGATCTTGCCGTAATTCAACTCAAAGATTCACATATATTCTTCATATTTCCAACAGTATCTAGACAAGGGATTTCACACCCTAGTTTTTGACTTCATAAAATTACTTCTAAGTAACAGTATCTTCTCGAAATTGCAATTAACTATTTTCAGCTGTTGTTTTTTTCCAGGAATTTCCTCAAAATAAAGAACCCCTCTAGACTCAACTAAACAAGAGCTGATATTGTTGAGAACTAAATGGTTCAAGCTTATTTGACAAGTTAGCAAGCCAATGAACTTCGCAACACCTATCATAACTTTTTTAGCCAACAACTGCATTGGCTCTTTGTCGGCTGACAATTGTATGATCATTAGAAACTGTTCAGTTTCGTGCTATTTGAAATGCAAAGGTCCTAGTTTCAGTTAACAATTTCAATAAAATTTAGATGAGTAGTTATTACATTCAATTGGTGGTAGAGTCTTACATTTTCCTTTTTCTTTTTCTTTCTTTCTTTCGTTTTGGGGTGCCGCGGGCGCGGGGGGGGGGGGGGGGGGGGGGGGGGGGGGGGGGGGGTGGTTGGTTGGTTCCATATAGTTTAGTAAGTTGACCTAAACCCTGAGTTCAGTAGCTCATGATAAATGCAATTTGTTTCAATAGGATACCTTAAACAATTGGCACAAGCTGCTTCAGTAATCAACAAGCAAAGATCTCGCTTGAACAATCAAGGTCAACCTAGCTGAAGTTGTTTTTCGATTAATAAGCCAACTTGAAAAATTACATGCAACTCGGCTTGGTTATTTGTGCTCCTTTTGGTCAATACCAAGGTTGCACAGATATGTTACGCATGTCAAATATGATAAAGATACACAAATTTATAAAAAAAAAAGTATCACTGATGTGGATATGGCAATTAAATAGTATCATCTATTTATTTATACATGCAAATATTAAAATTTTGTAATGTAATCACAGAGAAGGGGAAAAAAACATTGGTGGATTTGGGATGAGTCGAAAGGGAAAAAAGAGTATAAAGTTAGGGGGTTGCAGATTTAAAACCATGGATCTGCTAAGTTATTTCCTTATATAAAGTTTATTAGATAAAAACTGACCGATTTTAATTGAACCCACAATTGAAAAAACATCGATTCTGTTTTTATCATTGTTTTAAACCCTATACTTGCTGAATTTGCATAGACGTTTCCATAACTAATCAGCAAATATATGCATATATTGGAATCGGATGAGTATAGAATACGGATACTTGACCTGTTTAAATCAGTGCATCAGAGGCATACAGAAAAGTACCGTATTACTCTAATAAATCCCAAATTAGAGAGTTGGGTAACAGAAGTAACAAATCTTGTGCATGTTAGATATGAGTGTTGGATACGATACAATACAATACATATAGATACGTAAAATTCAAAAGCATCACTGATATGGATACATCATGGATATAGAGACCAAATAATATTATCTATATACTTATAGGTAGATATTAAAATGTTATAATCTAATCATACAGCAAAGGGTTCTAGTGAAATTGGGTAGGTTGAACGAAGAAGGTGTTATAAAGTTAGTGAGTTACAGATTTAAAGTCGTGAATCTGCAAACTTAGTTCTCGTAGACCAAGTTCACTAGATGAAAAAATGACTCATTTTAACTGAACCTATGAATCCAGGACGAATTAAAAATGTATTCCGGTGTATTTTCTTGTTTCAAATCCGATGGTCTAGATCCGCATATACATATCCAAAGCAAATCCAACGAATATATATATATTGGTATTAGTAAGTATCCAATAGGGATGCGTGACCTGTTTTCGAATGCATCAGAGGCCAAGTGGAGCAAGCTCCACTCCATTGATTGTTCATAATAACAACAGAGAATTCCTACAAAAATCACAAAGGTGAATATAACCGATGATTCTCCACTTCTATCTGGAGTACACAGGTTATTGTGTTAGATAGTCCTAGAAAGAACAAGGAGCACTAGGGATAATGTATTTTTCCTCTCTCCCTTAACATTGATTGTAATTGGAATAAATAGTGTAATAGTATGAGGCTGTGAAGCACAAACACTCCAAAGGGACTGTTGTGTCCGTGTCTAACATATCGAGCAATGATACTTGCATGACACTTGTATGGCACTTGCAATTATGTATTAGACACTTCAGAGCCGTATCAGATCTCAAGAAACTAAAAAAAATCATATCAAAACTGTGTCTGATTTTTAGTGACTCTAAAGGTCATGTCAAACACTGCAGAACCATTTGTTACTTAACGAACATGTAAAGGGATCCTTTGACAAAACAGGAATGTTATACTATATTAATACTTAATAGTATACTACATTAGGACTTAATAGAACCTAATCACCTTGCAAAAATGTAAAGTGTTTCAAAGACTTGTATTGTGGTATTATATTGGACAGATTTTTTGTTTGATTAGATCCGAAGTTATGGACCTCAATCATTACCTATTGTTTTTCTTTCTACTTCTAATAAAAACACATCCTTATCACTAAAGGTTTCAATGTGTATATATATACACATACATATACGCACAGTCACGTTGTTGTGTCGTCATACCCTACTTTATAGGGATTTGTTGTGTCGCTGTGCTTGTGTCATGTCATATCGGTGTTCCACGTCAACGTCCATGCTTACTAGGTAATTAAATTGGACGAGTGCATAAAATTATAGGTAGCATCCAAATCTTATCATCTTGCACATATTGAAGTAACCTAGTTGACATGGCCAACAAATATTCTATATAATACAACGGGTAAAATGCAAGAATATGAATATTCAAGATACTAAAGATGCCCACATGATTTATCAAGCATAAAAGGTGCATTTAGGACTTTAAATTCTCTTCAGAGTTAAAAAAAATATATAAGTACTCTGAAGCGTGTCTGATAAGAGGAATGCAGTCATCTGAAAGTAATTGCAAAAGCCAACAAACAATGGTAATGAGTAGAACCTGAGCATTATATTGTCCTCGGCCAACTGCTCCAGCTGTGAGGAAACTAAAGATTTCCATGAGTAGAGTTCTCCAATTTCTTGAGCCTGAATGAAGCAAAGAGGCGAAAAGTGAGCCGTAGCTTAAAGGGACAGCCATATTGGAAGGAAACAAGCATGAAGAATCATAGAAAGGAGATATTACTTACAAAGACTTCTTTGCTGCTCTGTAGATTCTTTATTTGCAATGTGATTGCTTCTATGATCTTATTCTTATGAGACATATCGTCATCAAAATCTTTGAAGATATGTGAATATCTGCTATTCAGATCCTCTAGGTACCTCTCCAAAACAGAGTGATTCAAGTCAAGATTTTGCACCTTCTGCAATATTATCTTCAGAACATTATCCCCAGGCATCCTTACAACCTGTGGTGATCTACTCTCTACAACTGGATCAGGCACAGTACTTTTTGGTGACTCCGTTTTCGGCTTTGAGTTTTCATGTGGAGACTGATTAATTGTTTCCGTAAAATGTTCCTGATAGAGATCATCTCCGTCAATGGGCTCCCGCTGTGGGATCTGCTTGGAGTCCTGTTCTTCATGTTCAGACCGTTTAGTCTCGGCTGAGATCAAATCCTCCAGCATCCTCTCAACAGCATCCACTCCATATACTTCAACCACACTCAATGTGCAATAGAACTCTGAACCATAATGGCTCAGCATATTAAGCTTCAGATATCTTGCCCACTTAGGCTGAAAGAGCAAAAACCTCTGCGTGTGTTTCACATTTTGAGCTGTGAACTTCCCAAGTTTAACCCAACTATCTGTTGGATAAATTAGACTGCTGTACAGCTCAAAATCCTTTAAGTTGGACGAGTAGTGTAATACCCCGTTCCTGGAATACGTACTTGGTTGCGTATTCAGATTTTCGATCGTATTTTTCGATTTGTTTCCTGTATTTTATTCTGTATCATGAATTCTTTACACGATTATTTTATGTTGGATTTGGATTCGTGGACTCGGAGTCAGCCCTAGTCTGAGCCGAGGACCCGATCATAGTGTATTCTTCGATTTGGTATTTCTGACGTGTAGAATTGACCGATTTCAACTTTAAATGTTATTTTCCAATTTATTAGACTTTCTGTGATTTTCTGGATTTTTCTCGGATTAAATTGAATTTCTTCCAAACCGGTGTCGGCCAGTGCCGCTGACCGATTCCCGGATTTTTAATTCTCAAACGGTTTAGAATTTCATAATGGTTCTTTAGACTTTATTTCTCGGAATCATATTTTCTGTCTATATTCTTTTTCTGAGAATTTTATGATTTTATGGAAATTCTTTCGGAGTCGGTAAATCACTGATTCCGGGATTTTTAATTTTAAAACCATACGGTATTTCTTCGAACGGATTTCACTATTGGTCTTTATATATTATTCTTGATTTTTGGTTAAATTTTCAGATCATTCCGAGATACTGGAATTTCGGGCATTTTTCCAATTATTGCAAATTCCAATTTCCACCAAAATTGCCACCTCATTTCCCACTCACCCTTCACCTAACCCCACTCATTCTCTCTCCTTCCCATGGCCGGCCAAGTGGCCTTGTGAGGGACACCTCACGTCCCTTTTTGCAAGAAAACCCCTTGCATCTATCCTTTTTGCACCCACTTCACAAAATCCCCAACTTATATAATCCTTTTCATTTGCAAATCAATCATTTTCTTCTTCCTCCACCAAACCCTAACCCAAAGAACTCCCCTAAACTCTTCCACCTCCATCTCAAGACTTCAAGGATTCATCAAGGGCTTCATCAAAGAACTCCACCTTCAACCACAACATCAAGATCAACCTCCTCCACTTCAAGCTTCAACAACACTTGGTGGATTGAAGCCATCATCTTCTCCATTTGATCAAGCCTCCAATTGGACCCATCCTAGTGAGTACCTTACTCACCAAGACCTAGATAACTTTCTATTACTTGTAATGGAAATTCTTACACACTAGTATCTTAAAAATCCCATTTTTAGGTCACCAAAACTCAAATCCAACCCCCCATGTGCATATACTTACTCACTAGGCTAGACCATCTTCTAGTGTACTTGTATTGGTAGATCAGGTCCCCTCATACCATAAAAATCCTATCTTTGGACCATTAAACCGAACCCATAAAAATCTGATTTTTCTGACCTAACAGCAGCAGGTTCCCGAGGATCGGTCGACCGGCAGTCGACCGATCACTCGACCGATGTGCACAACGTGCACAGTTTTGAGCTGGCGGTCGACCGGCAGTCGACCGCTGACTCGACCGGCCTTAGGAATTAGGTGGACCAGTCGACCGGCAGTCGACCGGCCAAAACCTGGAGCTCACGGCTTCTTCCCGGTCGACCGACAGTCGACCGCTGACTCGACCGTTAGTTATATCCCCCAGTCGACCGGCAGTCAACCGGAGGTCGACCGACAGCTTAATTCTGGGCCAGAATTTCTGACTTTTCCCTTTCTGATTTTGATCCTACCCTGAATACTTATATGATGTTTTAGTCTTGTTTTATGCTTCATACTTGTGCTGCATGACACGTTTATCTCGTACTTGGATCATGTGGATGTACCTTGTACTTAAGGACCTATTACTCGTGTCACATCACCCTAGTCACCTCATCTTATCAAGTTATGTATGACCATTGCAATTTCTTATTTCATGCCCATGCTGGTGCACTGCCGTGATATTATTACTTCACTATTCCATAACATGTGTGGCAGACCCTTCGAGGTCGTTGAACCCTAAGTTGATCTATGTTTCCATTTGCCTTACCTAACATAGCTATGTTAATTATTTATTTTCTTTTAACACATGTATATCACATGACACCTAACATGTACTCACGTGACCAACTGGCATGCCACCACCTTGTTAGGCCCGATTGTTACGTCATGATTGACCCGGCCCATTATACATTTATTGTTATGCTTTATTTCTTGCTATACATCACCACTTTGTCATGCTATCCCTTAAACCAAGCATGATACACTTGACTTTATGATTATCTTATTTACGGGAACCCTGCCTTGTTTTATGGAACTAAGTGCCACATGGAACAAAGTGCCACACCACACGGTGGAGACCTCTTGAAACCCATGGGGGCCACCTCTAGAATCCACTCCCTCAGAACAAAGTGCCACATGGAACAAAGTGCCACACCACACGGTGGGGGCCACCTCTTGAAACCCATGGGGGCCACCTCTTGAATCTGAAAGGGCTAATACTGTCATGTTCACTTTCCCGTAAACTGATAATCCTTAATAAACTACAACTTGTATGGGGTATGGGTGGAAGTGATGGATGCCGGAATGATACCTTGCTTATAGTAGGTGGATGATATATGGTAGATTACTGTTAGTGGGACCTCGGGCCCACACTAGATGACTGTTAGTGGGACTTTGGGCCCACATCCTGAGTACTGTTAGGGGACATTGGGCCTCCAAAACCGGTTCCAGGTGTATGGAAACTACTATAAGAAGTGTTATCAGTTCTCCATCTACTTCCGATAACGACCCTCGACTTTCTTATATATGGATGTATGTGAGTTGGGATCGATACCGAGACACATACCGAGATATATGAGTTAGACGAGTAATAATAATAAGAATTGATACTGTTATGGATATTGTTATGATTCTTGATATTCCAGGCACGTTTCCAGTTATGTTCCCAGCTTGTGATACTTATTATGATTTCCGTGATTCCAGTGATGATTCCGGTATTTACTATTACTCGTTCCTGTTTTGGATTTATTATTGTATCTGTTATGTATTCCCGTTCTGGACCATCGTATGATTTTGCAACTCTGATTATATATGCTTGGATTACTGTGGCATGAGATGAGGGTATATAGATGAGGGTTTCCTTGTTTGGATTACTCCCTCGAGGTACTGGTCTCATGGGACAGTGGCTCAAGTATATACGATCACTTTTGCTTGTAATCAGTTTTACTTGTATTTCCTGTTTCCTGATTATGTTATATCCGTTCTTATCTTCTATGCTTGTGCTCTGACCCATACATGTCTCTTAGCCACTTGGCTGCAGTTCATTTATTATTATATGTCTTGACCCCTTGGATTTGCACATTCAGATTCCGAGGCTAGATCGGAGTGGAGTTGCCCCTCTTTGATCGAGCCATCCTTAGCGAGCAGGCATCCCAGCTCCAGCTCCTTGTGCCTGACTTCTTTTGACTCACGGGATCTCCACCCTACTCGTGAGCCCTTTGTACTTTTGCCGTATATTTCACTTTTGGACTTATATGATAAAAGACATATGGACTATGTATTGTTTATCATATATTGTGATGACTTTGTATTGTACTTTATGTTGGCATATATGTGTGTATACCACGCTCTGTGTTGCACTCTGATCCTTTCTTGTTGTACTTTATGCTTAGCGTATATACGTGGGGGCTTCTCCTGACCTACGTATATACGTCGCAGTGACGTCCCCGTATTTGTGGAATCGGGGCGTTATAGGATGGTATCAGAGCCTAGGCTCTTACCACTATAGTACAAACAAGTAGCAAATTCTAGTAATTTGCGGATGCCAACATCAATGTACAAAGTTGTCTAGTCCTTTTGATTTATCTAGTCCTTCTTGACTCCACATTTAGTCCTTCTTGATTCCTTCCTTCATATCCTGAAATCCTTCCATTCCATGTTCCAGCTCCTTCCAGTCTGCCCATACCTAGTATCGATGGAGAGGAGATCGGGTCGCAGCAACTCGGGATCAGCATCGAATGGAGCAGCGGGAGAGAATGTGGATGTATTGAGGGTTATCCAGATGGTGGTGGAAAACCAGCAACAGCAGGTGGAGAACCAACAGCAGCAGACCGAACTTCTCCGGCAAGGGATAGCAGCACCTAAGGGACAGAGGCCGGGGAAACATATCAGACTTCAGGAGGCTGCAGCCAGCCATATTCACGGGTGGAGAGAAACCCCTGGAGGCTGAGCAATGGTTAACGTACACATCGGACTTGTTGAAGGCAGCCCGTGTCCCAGAGGAGAACCAAGTGGAGGTTGCCAAGATCCAATTGAAGGATATAGCCAGGACTTGGTGGCTAGCAGAAGAGGTCAGATTGGAGAAGCCTGTCACTTGGGACACCTTCTCCAAGAGTTTCTACAGCAGATTCTTCCCTGTCACAGCTCAGAAGGACATGGAAGAACAATTCATCAGACTTCGGCAGGGGAGTAAGTCCGTGGATGAGTATGCCGCGGAGTTTCTCAGATTGAGCCGCTTTGCCCCGTACATGGTGACGGATGAAGAGAAGCGGGCAAGCAGATTTCAGCAGGGCCTGCAGATGGACCTACAGGTATTCCTGGTGCCCCAGCAGCTGAAGACATATTCTGAGATTCTCACCATAGCTCAAGAAGTAGAGCGTGGACTGGAAAGAAGAAGGAGAATCAGATGAAGAGCCAAGCCAAGAAGAGGCCTCTTGAGTTGATGGATGAGGAGGATGCAGATAGGGCAACCCAGGGCCCGATGATGAAGAGACCATTCCAGACCCCTCTTCCTCAGATCACATGCAATTTCTGCCACAGACCCGGACATTACAAGAGAGATTGTCGGGTGGCCAATGGATTATGTTTGGCATGTGGGGCAAGAGGTCATGCACTAAGGGATTGCCGGTACAGGAGGTTTGAGCATACGGCACCAGTTAGACCAGCTCTTCCAGATCCAGCACATCCAGTCCCAGCACTTCCAGCACCGCCACTGAGGAGAAACCCAGAGCCCGTTGACCGGAGAGCCCCATTTCCACCCCAACGGTATGATCATCAGCAGAGAGGGATGAGAGCTAGAGCAGATCAGGGCAGAGGCCAAGTTCACGTCAAGGCAGCAGAGGCTTCAGGTGTTGCAGCAGAGTGGGAAAATCAGTATCCAGATCAGGAGCCTTAGGATTTCTTGGTAACCGCTACCCCATTTCTCGTATTTGAGTTGGTTATCCTTCTTAATATTCTTCCATTGTCATTCTATCACCGTTCATTCTGGTGCTCCCTATGTTCATCTTATTTCCTGTTTTGGTTTTATGATGCCTATTCGTGCCTTCGTTCCCTTTGTGTTCAATTTACCCCTTAATGAAATTGCGAGGACGCAATTTTTGTAAGGTGGGTAGATTGTAATACCCGTTCCTGGAATACGTACTTGGTTGCGTATTCAGATTTTTGATCGTATTTTTCGATTTGTTTCCTGTATTTTATTCTGTATCATGAATTCTTTACACGATTATTTTATGTTGGATTTGGATTCGTGGACTCGGAGTCAGCCCTAGTCTGAGCCGAGGACCCGATCATAGTGTATTCTTCGATTTGGTATTTCTGACGTGTAGAATTGACCGATTTCAACTTTAAATGTTATTTTCAATTTATTAGACTTTCTGTGATTTTCTGGATTTTTCTCGGATTAAATTGAATTTCTTTCAAACCGGTGTCGGCCAGTGCCGCTGACCGATTCCCGGATTTTTAATTCTCAAACGGTTTAGAATTTCATAATGGTTCTTTAGACTTTATTTCTCGGAATCATATTTTCTGTCTATATTCTTTTTCTGAGAATTTTATGATTTTATGGAAATTCTTTCGGAGTCGGTAAATCACTGATTCCGGGATTTTTAATTTTAAAACCATACGGTATTTCTTCTAACGGATTTCACTATTGGTCTTTATATATTATTCTTGATTTTTGGTTAATTTTCAGATCATTCCGAGATACTGGAATTTCGGGCATTTTCCAATTATTGCAAATTCCAATTTCCACCAAAATTGCCACCTCATTTCCCACTCACCCTTCACCTAACCCCACTCATTCTCTCTCCTTCCCATGGCCGGCCAAGTGGCCTTGTGAGGGACACCTCACCTCCTTTTTGCAAGAAAACCCCTTGCATCTATCCTTTTTGCACCCACTTCACAAAATCCCCAACTTATATAATCCTTTTCATTTGCAAATCAATCATTTTCTTCTTCCTCCACCAAACCCTAACCCAAAGAACTCCCCTAAACTCTTCCACCTCCATCTCAAGACTTCAAGGATTCATCAAGGGCTTCATCAAAGAACTCCACCTTCAACCACAACATCAAGATCAACCTCCTCCACTTCAAGCTTCAACAACACTTGGTGGATTGAAGCCATCATCTTCTCCATTTGATCAAGCCTCCAATTGGACCCATCCTAGTGAGTACCTTACTCACCAAGACCTAGATAACTTTCTATTTACTTGTAATGGAAATTCTTACACACTAGTATCTTAAAAATCCCATCTTTAGGTCACCAAAACTCAAATCCAACCCCCCATGTGCATATACTTACTCACTAGGCTAGACCATCTTCTAGTGTACTTGTATTGGTAGATCAGGTCCCCTCATACCATAAAAATCCTATCTTTGGACCATTAAACCGAACCCCATAAAAATCTGATTTTTCTGACCTAACAGCAGCAGGTTCCCGAGGATCGGTCGACCGGCAGTCGACCGATCACTCGACCGATGTGCACAACGTGCACAGTTTTGAGCTGGCGGTCGACCGGCAGTCGACCGCTGACTCGACCGGCCTTAGGAATTAGGTGGACCAGTCGACCGGCAGTCGACCGGCCAAAACCTGGAGCTCACGGCTTCTTCCCGGTCGACCGACAGTCGACCGCTGACTCGACCGTTAGTTATATCCCTCAGTCGACCGGCAGTCGACCGGAGGTCGACCGACAGCTTAATTCTGGGCCAGAATTTCTGACTTTTCCCTTTCTGATTTTGATCCTACCCTGAATACTTATATGATGTTTAGTCTTGTTTTATGCTTCATACTTGTGCTGCATGACACGTTTATCTCGTACTTGGATCATGTGGATGTACCTTGTACTTAAGGACCTATTACTCGTGTCACATCACCCTAGTCACCTCATCTTATCAAGTTATGTATGACCATTGCAATTTCTTATTTCATGCCCATGCTGGTGCACTGCCGTGATATTATTACTTCACTATTCCATAACATGTGTGGCAGACCCTTCGACGTCGTTGAACCCTAAGTTGATCTATGTTTCCATTTGCCTTACCTTAACATAGCTATGTTAATTATTTATTTTCTTTTAACACATGTATATCACATGACACCTAACATGTACTCACGTGACCAACTGGCATGCCACCACCTTGTTAGGCCCGATTGTTACGTCATGATTGACCCGGCCCATTATACATTTATTGTTATGCTTTATTCTTGCTATACATCACCACTTTGTCATGCTATCCCTTAAACCAAGCATGATACACTTGACTTTATGATTATCTTATTTACGGGAACCCTGCCTTGTTTTATGGAACTAAGTGCCACATGGAACAAAGTGCCACACCACACGGTGGGGACCTCTTGAAACCCATGGGGGCCACCTCTAGAATCCACTCCCTCAGAACAAAGTGCCACATGGAACAAAGTGCCACACCACACGGTGGGGGCCACCTCTTGAAACCCATGGGGGCCACCTCTTGAATCTGAAAGGGCTAATACTGTCATGTTCACTTTCCCGTAAACTGATAATCCTTAATAAACTACAACTTGTATGGGGTATGGGTGGAAGTGATGGATGCCGGAATGATACCTTGCTTATAGTAGGTGGATGATATATGGTAGATTACTGTTAGTGGGACCTCGGGCCCACACTAGATGACTGTTAGTGGGACTTTGGGCCCACATCCTGAGTACTGTTAGGGGGACATTGGGCCTCCAAAACCGGTTCCAGGTGTATGGAAACTACTATAAGAAGTGTTATCAGTTCTCCATCTACTTCCGATAACGACCCTCGACTTTCTTATATATGGATGTATGTGAGTTGGGATCGATACCGAGACACATACCGAGATATATGAGTTAGACGAGTAATAATAATAAGAATTGATACTGTTATGGATATTGTTATGATTCTTGATATTCCAGGCACGTTTCCAGTTATGTTCCCAGCTTGTGATACTTATTATGATTTCCGTGATTCCAGTGATGATTCCGGTATTTACTATTACTCGTTCCTGTTTTGGATTTATTATTGTATCTGTTATGTATTCCCGTTCTGGACCATCGTATGATTTTGCAACTCTGATTATATATGCTTGGATTACTGTGGCATGAGATGAGGGTATATAGATGAGGGTTCCTTGTTTGGATTACTCCCTCGAGGTACTGGTCTCATGGGACAGTGGCTCAAGTATATACGATCACTTTTGCTTGTAATCAGTTTTACTTGTATTTCCTGTTTCCCGATTATGTTATATCCGTTCTTATCTTCTATGCTTGTGCTCTGACCCATACATGTCTCTTAGCCACTTGGCTGCAGTTCATTTATTATTATATGTCTTGACCCCTTGGATTTGCACATTCAGATTCCGAGGCTAGATCGGAGTGGAGTTGCCCCTCTTTGATCGAGCCATCCTTAGCGAGCAGGCATCCCAGCTCCAGCTCCTTGTGCCTGACTTCTTTTGACTCACGGGATCTCCACCCTACTCGTGAGCCCTTTTGTACTTTTGCCGTATATTTCACTTTTGGACTTATATGATAAAAGACATATGGACTATGTATTGTTTATCATATATTGTGATGACTTTGTATTGTACTTTATGTTGGCATATATGTGTGTATACCACGCTCTGTGTTGCACTCTGATCCTTTCTTGTTGTACTTTATGCTTAGCGTATATACGTGGGGGCTTCTCCTGACCTACGTATATACGTCGCAGTGACGTCCCCGTATTTGTGGAATCGGGGCGTTATAGGATGGTATCAGAGCCTAGGCTCTTACCACTATAGTACAAACAAGTAGCAAATTCTAGTAATTTGCGGATGCCAACATCAATGTACAAAGTTGTCTAGTCCTTTTGATTTATCTAGTCCTTCTTGACTCCACATTTAGTCCTTCTTGATTCCTTCCTTCATATCCTTAAATCCTTCCATTCCATGTTCCAGCTCCTTCCAGTCTGCCCATACCTAGTATCGATGGAGAGGAGATCGGGTCGCAGCAACTCGGGATCAGCATCGAATGGAGCAGCGGGAGAGAATGTGGATGTATTGAGGGTTATCCAGATGGTGGTGGAAAACCAGCAACAGCAGGTGGAGAACCAACAGCAGCAGACCGAACTTCTCCGGCAAGGGATAGCAGCACCTAAGGGACAGAGGCCGGGGAACATATCAGACTTCAGGAGGCTGCAGCCAGCCATATTCACGGGTGGAGAGAAACCCCTGGAGGCTGAGCAATGGTTAACGTACACATCGGACTTGTTGAAGGCAGCCCGTGTCCCAGAGGAGAACCAAGTGGAGGTTGCCAAGATCCAATTGAAGGATATAGCCAGGACTTGGTGGCTAGCAGAAGAGGTCAGATTGGAGAAGCCTGTCACTTGGGACACCTTCTCCAAGAGTTTCTACAGCAGATTCTTCCCTGTCACAGCTCAGAAGGACATGGAAGAACAATTCATCAGACTTCGGCAGGGGAGTAAGTCCGTGGATGAGTATGCCGCGGAGTTTCTCAGATTGAGCCGCTTTGCCCCGTACATGGTGACGGATGAAGAGAAGCGGGCAAGCAGATTTCAGCAGGGCCTGCAGATGGACCTACAGGTATTCCTGGTGCCCCAGCAGCTGAAGACATATTCTGAGATTCTCACCATAGCTCAAGAAGTAGAGCGTGGACTGGAAAAGAAGAAGGAGAATCAGATGAAGAGCCAAGCCAAGAAGAGGCCTCTTGAGTTGATGGATGAGGAGGATGCAGATAGGGCAACCCAGGGCCCGATGATGAAGAGACCATTCCAGACCCCTCTTCCTCAGATCACATGCAATTTCTGCCACAGACCCGGACATTACAAGAGAGATTGTCGGGTGGCCAATGGATTATGTTTGGCATGTGGGGCAAGAGGTCATGCACTAAGGGATTGCCGGTACAGGAGGTTGAGCATACGGCACCAGTTAGACCAGCTCTTCCAGATCCAGCACATCCAGTCCCAGCACTTCCAGCACCGCCACTGAGGAGAAACCCAGAGCCCGTTGACCGGAGAGCCCCATTTCCACCCCAACGGTATGATCATCAGCAGAGAGGGATGAGAGCTAGAGCAGATCAGGGCAGAGGCCAAGTTCACGTCAAGGCAGCAGAGGCTTCAGGTGTTGCAGCAGAGTGGGAAAATCAGTATCCAGATCAGGAGCCTTAGGATTTCTTGGTAACCGCTACCCCATTTCTCGTATTTGAGTTGGTTATCCTTCTTAATATTCTTCCATTGTCATTCTATCACCGTTCATTCTGGTGCTCCCTATGTTCATCTTATTTCTGTTTTGGTTTTATGATGCCTTATTCGTGCCTTCGTTCCCTTTGTGTTCAATTTACCCCTTAATGAAATTGCGAGGACGCAATTTTTGTAAGGTGGGTAGATTGTAATACCCCGTTCCTGGAATACGTACTTGGTTGCGTATTCAGATTTTTGATCGTATTTTTCGATTTGTTTCCTGTATTTTATTCTGTATCATGAATTCTTTACACGATTATTTTATGTTGGATTTGGATTCGTGGACTCGGAGTCAGCCCTAGTCTGAGCCGAGGACCCGATCATAGTGTATTCTTCGATTTGGTATTTCTGACGTGTAGAATTGACCGATTCAACTTTAAATGTTATTTTTCAATTTATTAGACTTTCTGTGATTTTCTGGATTTTTCTCGGATTAAATTGAATTTCTTTCAAACCGGTGTCGGCCAGTGCCGCTGACCGATTCCCGAATTTTTAATTCTCAAACGGTTTAGAATTTCATAATGGTTCTTTAGACTTTATTTCTCGGAATCATATTTTCTGTCTATATTCTTTTTCTGAGAATTTTATGATTTTATGGAAATTCTTTCGGAGTCGGTAAATCACTGATTCCGGGATTTTTAATTTTAAAACCATACGGTATTTCTTCTAACGGATTTCACTATTGGTCTTTATATATTATTCTTGATTTTTGGTTAAATTTTCAGATCATTCCGAGATACTGGAATTTCGGGCATTTTTCCAATTATTGCAAATTCCAATTTCCACCAAAATTGCCACCTCATTTCCCACTCACCCTTCACCTAACCCCACTCATTCTCTCTCCTTCCCATGGCCGGCCAAGTGGCCTTGTGAGGGACACCTCACCTCCCTTTTTGCAAGAAAACCCCTTGCATCTATCCTTTTTGCACCCACTTCACAAAATCCCCAACTTATATAATCCTTTTCATTTGCAAATCAATCATTTTCTTCTTCCTCCACCAAACCCTAACCCAAAGAACTCCCCTAAACTCTTCCACCTCCATCTCAAGACTTCAAGGATTCATCAAGGGCTTCATCAAGAACTCCACCTTCAACCACAACATCAAGATCAACCTCCTCCACTTCAAGCTTCAACAACACTTGGTGGATTGAAGCCATCATCTTCTCCATTTGATCAAGCCTCCAATTGGACCCATCCTAGTGAGTACCTTACTCACCAAGACCTAGATAACTTTCTATTTACTTGTAATGGAAATTCTTACACACTAGTATCTTAAAAATCCCATCTTTAGGTCCAAAACTCAAATCCAACCCCCATGTGCATATACTTACTCACTAGGCTAGACCATCTTCTAGTGTACTTGTATTGGTAGATCAGGTCCCCTCATACCATAAAAATCCTATCTTTGGACCATTAAACCGAACCCCATAAAAATCTGATTTTTCTGACCTAACAGCAGCAGGTTCCCGAGGATCGGTCGACCGGCAGTCGACCGATCACTCGACCGATGTGCACAACGTGCACAGTTTTGAGCTGGCGGTCGACCGGCAGTCGACCGCTGACTCGACCGGCCTTAGGAATTAGGGGACCAGTCGACCGGCAGTCGACCGGCCAAAACCTGGAGCTCACGGCTTCTTCCCGTCGACCGACAGTCGACCGCTGACTCGACCGTTAGTTATATCCCCCAGTCGACCGGCAGTCGACCGGAGGTCGACCGACAGCTTAATTCTGGGCCAGAATTTCTGACTTTTCCCTTTCTGATTTTGATCCTACCTGAATACTTATATGATGTTTTAGTCTTGTTTTATGCTTCATACTTGTGCTGCATGACACGTTATCTCGTACTTGGATCATGTGGATGTACCTTGTACTTAAGGACCTATTACTCGTGTCACATCACCCTAGTCACCTCATCTTATCAAGTTATGTATGACCATTGCAATTTCTTATTTCATGCCCATGCTGGTGCACTGCCGTGATATTATTACTTCACTATTCCATAACATGTGTGGCAGACCCTTCGAGGTCGTTGAACCCTAAGTTGATCTATGTTTCCATTTGCCTTACTTAACATAGCTATGTTAATTATTTATTTTCTTTTAACACATGTATATCACATGACACCTAACATGTACTCACGTGACCAACTGGCATGCCACCACCTTGTTAGGCCCGATTGTTACGTCATGATTGACCGGCCCATTATACATTTATTGTTATGCTTTATTTCTTGCTATACATCACCACTTTGTCATGCTATCCCTTAAACCAAGCATGATACACTTGACTTTATGATTATCTTATTTACGGGAACCCTGCCTTGTTTTATGGAACTAAGTGCCACATGGAACAAAGTGCCACACCACACGGTGGGGGCACCTCTTGAAACCCATGGGGGCCACCTCTAGAATCCACTCCCTCAGAACAAAGTGCCACATGGAACAAAGTGCCACACCACACGGTGGGGGCCACCTCTTGAAACCCATGGGGGCCACCTCTTGAATCTGAAAGGGCTAATACTGTCATGGTCACTTTCCCGTAAACTGATAATCCTTAATAAACTACAACTTGTATGGGGTATGGGTGGAAGTGATGGATGCCGGAATGATACCTTGCTTATAGTAGGTGGATGATATATGGTAGATTACTGTTAGTGGGACCTCGGGCCCACACTAGATGACTGTTAGTGGGACTTTGGCCCCACATCCTGAGTACTGTTAGGGGGACATTGGGCCTCCAAAACCGGTTCCAGGTGTATGGAAACTACTATAAGAAGTGTTATCAGTTCTCCATCTACTTCCGATAACGACCCTCGACTTTCTTATATATGGATGTATGTGAGTTGGGATCGATACCGAGACACATACCGAGATATATGAGTTAGACGAGTAATAATAAAGAATTGATACTGTTATGGATATTGTTATGATTCTTGATATTCCAGGCACGTTTCCAGTTATGTTCCCAGCTTGTGATACTTATTATGATTTCCGTGATTCCAGTGATGATTCGGTATTTTACTATTACTCGTTCCTGTTTTGGATTTATTATTGTATCTGTTATGTATTCCCGTTCTGGACCATCGTATGATTTGCAACTCTGATTATATATGCTTGGATTACTGTGGCATGAGATGAGGGTATATAGATGAGGGTTTCCTTGTTTGGATTACTCCCTCGAGGTACTGGTCTCATGGGACAGTGGCTCAAGTATATACGATCACTTTTGCTTGTAATCAGTTTTACTTGTATTTCCTGTTTCCCGATTATGTTATATCCGTTCTTATCTTCTATGCTTGTGCTCTGACCCATACATGTCTCTTAGCCACTTGGCTGCAGTTCATTTATTATTATATTCTTGACCCCTGGATTTGCACATTCAGATTCCGAGGCTAGATCGGAGTGGAGTTGCCCCTCTTTGATCGAGCCATCCTTAGCGAGCAGGCATCCCAGCTCCAGCTCCTTGTGCCTGACTTCTTTTGACTCACGGGATCTCCACCCTACTCGTGAGCCCTTTTGTACTTTTGCCGTATATTTCACTTTTGGACTTATATGATAAAAGACATATGGACTATGTATTGTTTATCATATATTGTGATGACTTGTGTATTGTACTTTATGTTGGCATATATGTGTGTATACCACGCTCTGTGTTGCACTCTGATCCTTTCTGTTGTACTTTATGCTTAGCGTATATACGTGGGGGCTTCTCCTGACCTACGTATATACGTCGCAGTGACGTCCCCGTATTTGTGGAATCGGGGCGTTACAAGTAGTGTTCAAAGTTTCCAATCTCGATAGTATCCACCAAGGTTTCTTCTGAAAGTTCTATGACAACATACTTCTCTTCTGCCGAACATGGATTGCGAAGATACTTGTCCTTGTCTTTGTCTAAGATGTTTGAAGCACCCTTAGACTCCTTGTTAGAATCTAGAACCTTAGCACTTTTTTAGCAGAGGCATAATTATACTCTTTACCGCCAGGTTCGAATCGATGGATGATGGTATCTTTTTGGCTGGATAGGGGCTTTTCTTTAGCAGCAATAGCTCTGCTTTTAAACTCATCAAGACCGGGAGAAGCAACGTGAGGTAACCTGTCACTCTTATCAGGAGTTTTCCTTTCTTGATTGGTACCTGAATCAAAATTTTCCTTAACTGCTTGCTCTTTTCCAGAAGTTGACGCACTTCCTTTACCATCTTCTGAAACAAATACTTCTTTGCTGTGGCCATCGGCCTTCTCTTCTAAAATGGGAGTATTGTGAACAGTATGGTCAGATATTATGCAGGATGCTGCCAAAGGTTCTTTAGAGTAAGATGGTTCAATTGGATCAGGCTGCATTTCATGCCAGTTAAATTCACTAGCCTCGGCATCCAGTTCACCTATGCACGGTTTGGGAGAAATACTTTCTGTCAGTATAACAGAAAACAGACAAGAGAAAAACAGAAAACAACTGACAGAAAATAACTTATCCGATATCTGAGATCTTTTTAGTATTATAAATCATTTTACATATCTAAGTGAAAATTTTCAATTGAATGAAAATTTTAAAAGATGCAATGAAAAGGTAGCTAATATTTATATAATACCGCCTAAATAGAAAAAAAACCATCGAAAAAAGGTGTGAATGCAGAATACGTGAACTTGTAAAACTGTATGAAATATAATCTAGATTCATTTATATCCAACAGAGATATCTGATCTGCATAGGAACTGACCAGTGCCAACTGCCAGCTCAAATACAAGATATATAAGAAAAGGGTAGATAATTTTTTTCCCTGCAATGGACTTCAACTGCAAAGAGAAACACTATAGAAGCTTCTGATATCAAGAACGAACTCTAACACAATAATAAGGATAGAAAGAAGAATTCTAAAATCAATTCCGTGAGACAATTGAGAGTATTAAAAAAATGAGCAAGGGATGAGATAATAATGATATAACCAAATAAAAAAACTAAAACCAATAGCACACAAAGTGGCATTAAAGGAAATCGAGATCGCTACCTTCCATCACTTCTGATTTCATAGCTTCACAAGTATTTGAAGATTCAGATTGGAAAACATAAGGCATTAATGGAGTGGAGAATTGGAATTGATAGCTTAAACCCTCATCATTTTTTTTTTCCCCCATTTTCTTCAATATTTATGTAACCCACAGTTTAAAAAAAAAATTTAAAAAAAACCCATGAAAGAAGAATACCTATATAATCATTGCCATGGCTGATCAAGAAGTTGAAAAGTAAAATTAGTCCCCAAAAAAACAGAAGAAGAGAAAGAGACGCTTTGTAGGACAGGCGCTTGTCGCCCAAGTTCCCGCTCTTCTCTAATGCAACCGCTCTTCTTTGAAGAAGAGCTCTCCGTGACTTCTGCATTGCTCATTAATCCAATTCACAATTCAAATCTGTAATGACGCAATTAATCAGAGATGAGAAAATAAACCAAATAAGTAAGTTTTTTGAAAGGAAAAATAACTCTCTTTTCAGTAACTGATGCTCTCAACTGAAATTTGTAATGGTGGTTGTCATGTGATTTCTGTGAGAAGTTTTCACTATCTCGCTGCTAAGCAAAGGAACCTCTTTTTACCAATAATTTTACCAATAACAGATGGAGAGAGATATCAATAATAGATTTTTTTTTTTTTTTCCTTTTCAGGTTCTCTGTTTTGATTACAGACCAAGCCAAAGGGAAAGGGAAAGACTACCTTTTCAGCTTCCTCAACCATTTTTCTCTATAAATTGTAATATATTAGTATATTGTCGTCGGATGGTGAGAAACTGACCACCGGCGGCGATGAGACAGAGAGAGAAGGGCAGGGGGAGAAAGGAGAGGGTAAAAGAGAACTAGAGAGAGAAAGAAAGGGAAGAGTGTAGGCAGAGCGGCGAGAGAGGGGAGAGGCGGAGAGCGAGAGGGAGGAGAGGAGGAAAAGGGAGGGAGAACCGAGGAGAGAGAGAGGGGGGGGGGAGCACAGATGGACAAAATTGTGAAGTCACCACAAAAAAACCGCCTTCGGTCAGTTTTAGTTAACATATAGAATTTGTAACAAAGAAATAATTCAAATCGCTTAAATTTCAAAATAACCACCTAAACCAATAATTAATTGAGTAGTATTAAGATTAGAATTAGGATTATGTAATACTAAGAATAGTATTAACGTTAGGATTATGATAATACTACTCTTACACAGACAAAATCTAGTGATTCGATCTCGGCCAATTCTTCACATAAGATAAATCCAAATAATCAACTTAAATCTATCTTAAAATATCCACAAAGATGAAAATTTCAGACTCTTGAGTTTCAAAATCAAATATTCAAACCTAAAATCGATCAACAGGTATGAAATTTCAAATCCTGACAGCTTAATCCTCGTCTAATCACGAGAAACAAAAGACGCATTAGAGACAGAGATCGCCTACCTGATCCAAAGCAAAACCTCTCGCAAACGAGTCAATCAAAAAATCAAAAAAACTCGATCGAAGCCTTCAACGAGAGAATTTCTGTCTTCATTTTTTGCACAATTATCTCATTATCGATTAATGCCATGCTTCGCTAAAACATTGAACGTGGAATTGCGAGTTACTTCGGCCGTTTCTCTAATTAATTTGTTTGCTTTTTACTCCCAACTGAAAGAAATATTTACAACATCTCGGCAGGTTTAAGGCTTACGATTTTAAAATGTTAATTTTACAAAATATTAGTCCTTAACGAGAAAAGCGCAAGCAGCCAACCTGAGGAAATAGCCACGCGGGCGAATAGCTCTTTGCCGTTAGATCCGACTACAAAGGCTAAACCACCGTCGGATTTAAGAAACGGCCGTTGCTGGGGTGCGAAGACCGAGACATAAGCTTAAAGTTACTGCCAAATAGTTTTTTATCTTTAATTAATTTAACCGCGGATAGAATTCACGACTAGAGTAAACTGAGGACCTGATCAGAATCAAATCGGGTGAAAAATAAAGACACATATGAGATTCAAAGCTGATGACTCATAAAAAAAAAACTTGTGCTCTAACCGACTAAGAACCATCGTTTGAACCAAATTGACTCCCTACTTGCAACGAGGTGAGCACTATAACTCCAGTCTAGTTCAGTTCGATGTTTTAAATTTTCAGAAAACTTGTCCATGCTGCTTTTAAAAGCATCAATAAAATTTTCATCGAAAATGCTTTCAATTTGTTAGATCACCTAATAAATGCTCACCTCTGAGCAAGAAAAAGTAGAATCTCAATTAAAAAGGAGTTTCAAATCTATTATTGTTTTATTGAATTGTATCATGGTCTATTGATAAAAAAATTTGCATAGGAATTCTTGTGATGTTGTTAGATATCCAAACGTAGTCTAAGGGGAAAAAAAAAGGAATCCAAATTAAAAAGTTTTTCATGCAATCATAAATTAAAAAAGGTTGATTAACTCCGACTCATTGCGATTATAAAGAAAACATATGCGATTAGAAAAAAAACCGACTATTAATTGTATTTACACCCGATCGCTACTTTTCAATAAGTTGCAAATTAAAAAAACAAAATGACTCCTAACCGACTCAAACTTATTATATTCGCTCAATATTTGTTTTCTAATAGCTAACTCAAAATTTTCACTTTTCTATAATTTGTCACAAAAAGGTTCTTTTTTCTTAATGTTCTCCTCTAATTACGATCCAGATCGCAAAATTCATTAGATTACCAATTATCATAATTCAATTATGAAACTGAAAACAAAATTTGATTGAGGGAAAAAAAAAAGAACCTCAATAAAATTCACGTGCATGTACTTGATATATGTGTATTTACTAATTAATTAAAATATATTAATTAATTTTTTTCAAAAAATCAAGTTGAATTATATTCAATCCGATTCGAATTGTTCACCGCCTCATCGCCGCAGCCTCGAAGAGTCCGATCCCCGATTGATGCCGATCGCTCTGTGGCCTCGTTCGTGGTGACTTCAGAGCATCACCGGCGAGCTCGCCTCTCCTTCGCGGTGCCGCCACCGCGGACCTCCCCAGCCTCGAGTTCACCGCCGACAACAGATTTTTGCGGTCTGAAGAATGACACGTAGGATGGTCAAATGGTAAGGTGGCGGTTTTGGGGCGGACGAGATGGCGGTGTGGGGCCCACTCGACGCAGGGGGCACGTGTCAGTGCCAACTCTGGCGCCAATGGTTAAGTATTTTTTACTCTCTAATAAAAGTGCGAGAGCCACCGCATTTATTCTCTCCAATCACACCGCTGCTGCCTCTTCGTCTCCTCCTCGCTGCCACCTGTTATTGATTTTCTCTCTCCCAAGCTGTTGCTGCCTCTTCATCTCCTCCTCGCCACCTCTAGCTTTTCACACTAACTCTCCTCCCCACCTCCAGCTTTCTCTTCGCCGCCTCCAGCTTTCGATGACGAAATCCCAAGCTGCTGCTGTCGATTTTGCCCGTCGCCTGCACTGCCCACTCCCTCAAAGCTACTGGAAGCTCAACATCATCTCCATCACTTCACTCCTCCCAACCTCCTCCCCTTGAGAGAGAACAACTGCTGTAAGTTTTCTCCTCTAAATTCTTCCAATATCCTTCTTTTTCAATTTGATCTTTTATTTTAACATGAAACATTATTTGCTTAACTCTCTAAATTTGATCTTTTCAACTCATCTTTGCAAATCAAAAATTAAAAATACTTCTCATTTCATTTCAATCCCCTGATCTCCCCCTCTCTCTACCCCCGATCCGTCGCTGCTCCGTCTCTCCCGCTTCCCTATCATTTCCCCTCCCCCCTTCTCTCTCTGTGTTTGTGTAATTTTTTGTTTATTTTTATTTTTGTAGAAATTAGTTGATCTAGAGAGAGGATTTCTTTGGACTCGGATCCGGAAAAGGTAATTTTTTTGCAGCAATCTCTCTGTCTCAAATTTTGGTTGTTTTTATTTTGAAGAAATCAGTTGATTTAGAGAGGATTCTTTGGACTCGGATCGGAAAAAGCTAATTTTTTTGCAATAATCTCTTTCTCAATTTCTCTTTATGCTACTTTATATTGCAAGTATGCTGCCAATGGTTTTTGCAGGGAGAGAGAAGATAAAAGCTTGATGGAAGAGTTTTTTAACTCATCGGAAGAGATAGTGCAGAAATTGGAGTCCAGAAAGAGCGAAAAACGCAGTCCATAACATGACACAATAGAGGTCGACCGACCGCCTAGTCGACCGGCATGCACAGCGTGCACAACAGCAGCTGTCGACCGTCTGGACGACTGACTGTTATGTACCAACTTTTTGTTGGCGACGGTCGACCGACCGGTCGAGTCGGTCGACCAATTGTCGAATCTGCTTGTCTTATCAGGATTCGAACTCCGTTTCTGATCCTGAGTCGAATTTAATTGTGATTTCTTAAAACTCTGGGACTCTCTGGTTATAAATAAAAGGGTAGGCCCCATGAATTATAACATGTAATTGATTATTGAATCAATAAAATCTCTCTCTCCCTTACCCTGAGGACGTAGGCAAAATGTCGAACCTCGTTAAATATTGTGCTCAACTTTCTCTCTTGTTTATTTGTTCTTGTCTTTAGGGTGCATCTCTCTCTGTTGATTGGGGCTTCTCATTGGTTGTTGCACCCGCGAGCACAACAAGTGGTATTAGAGCTTCCCAGGTTCATTGTGAATCGTGTGTTGATTTCAAAAGTATTAGTGGCTATTTGGTGGCGATCGTATGTCGATCTCGGAGCAGCGTTGGTACTGTTTGTGGAATCGTGTGTCGATCTCAGAACAACATTTGGATTGCTCAAGAAATTAAATTTGGTAGAGTAGATCGTTTTAGAAACTCTACTAGGGTTTCACTTTGAGATACTCTATTTTTATCTAACTCCATTTGTTTTTCGCATTGTTTTGAGGAACCTTTTGAGAAGATGGCTGGAGATAGTACATTTATGATAAAATCTATGAATCCACATCCATTAAAGATTAATGTGGTGAAGCTTGATGGCAAGAACTTTGGGATGTGTCGATGTGAGGTGATGGATGAATTGACGACATCAAACCTCGAAGACATACGATTTAAGAAAAAGTCGAAGGCTACTTTTGAACAAGATTGAGACAAGATGAATCGAACGATGTGTGGTTTGGTAAGGTCTTGTTTGACACAAGACATCTTGAAGCATCTGCAAGGCAGTTGTGGGAGATCTTGAAGAAGAAATATCTAACAAAGAGTATCGAGTCGTGTTTGCAATTGAAGAGGAGGTGTTATCGCTTTCAGATGAAGAGATGACTCTCTATTGATGATCACATGAATAACTACACCAAGTTTCTTACAGACTTACTTAATGTGGATGTAAAGATCGAATAAGAGGATAAGGCGGTGATTATACTGAATTCTCTTCCTGACGAAGAGTATGAGACCTTCACCCTAAATTTGATCAATGTCAGACAAACACTTAACTACAGTGATATGTCGAATGTTTTTGTAAATTATGAAGTAAGGAAGTAGGACAAGCTGTCGTCTTCTGAGAGTACGTCAGCAGAAGCGTTGGCAATAAGAGATAGGAGTTCCAATCGGAAAGGCAAAGTTGATCGTGGGAGATCAAAGTCCAGGTCAAGTTTCAGAGATCTGAAGAAGAACCAGTGCGCCTTCTGTAAAAGCTAGGGCATTGGAAGATTGATAAAGTCATGAGTAAGAAAGAGTCAAAAACTGAGACAAATCTTGCACAGGTGGGCAATACTCAAGCCAGTACTTCACAGGTAGGTGGATCGGACTCAGACTCATTGGTATTCTTTTTTTTCGTTACTACTTCTATTGCTGGTTACTCAGGAGACTCTGAGTGGATCTTAGATACTGGAGATACATATAATGTATGCCCAACAGGGATTGATTTTCTATCTTTGAGAAAGTAGATGGGTGTTCTGTTATCATGGGTGATGGCCGCTCATGTAACAAGAAAGGAATAGGTACAGTCCAGGTCAAGATGTTTGATGAGATGGTATGGGAATTGAAGGAAGTGAGGTATGTACTTCAACTTAAAAAGAATCTTATCTCAGTTGGTATTTTGAAAACATTGAGTCTTGAGGTATCTATAAGAGATATTCTCAAGATGATTAAAGGCTCGATGGTGGTGTTGAAGGGTGTCTGTCGAAATAATCTCTTCCACTTAATGGGTAGTATAGTTACAGGTCAAGTGGTGACTTCTACAAGTTCAGATGATGATCAACCAGACTGTGACGTATGAGGCTCGGACATGTAGTGAAAAGTCTTTGTAAGCTCTTGCAAAGCAAAGTCTATTGAAAGGTAACAAAACCTACAAATTGGAATTTTGTGAACATTGCGTCGTCAGAAAGAAGACTAAGATGAAATTCAGCACAGCGACTCACTGCATTGAGGGGATTTTGGATTATGTTCACATCAATGTTTGTGGGCCTACCATGACGACATCAATTGGAGGTAACCATTACCTTGTGATTTTTATAGATGATTATTCTAGGCGATGTTGGGTATATACCATGAAGCACAAAGGGGAAGTTCTAGAATTATTTGTAGAGTGAAAGAAGAATTGGAGAAAGGCACGGGAAGGAAGGTCAAGGCGCTCCGGTCAGATAAGGGAGGTGAGCATAAGAATGTTCATTTCCTAAAGCTATGTCGTGATGAGGGCATAATAAGGCACTTCACAGTAAGGGAAACACCACAACAAAATGGGGCAGCCGAAAGGATGAACAGGACCTTACTAGAGAACCTCCAATGTATGTTATCCAATGCCAGATTATCAAAGAATTTTGAGCTGAGGTTTTGACATATGCTTGCTATCCACTAATAGTTTGTCTTCATCTGCGATAGGAGGTAAAACTCCTCTGGAAGTTTGGTAAGAAAAAGCTGCTTAGGATTATGATTCGCTAAGGATATTTGGGTGTCCGGCTACTACCATCTTAAGGAAGACTAGTTAGACCCAAGAGCGAAGAAAGGTGTGTTTGTAGGATTCAAGAAAGGAGTAAAAAAGCTACAAGATTTGAGATCCTAAGGATAAGAAGTTTGTCCTCAGCAGAGATGTCACATTTGATGAGGCTTCAATGTTGAAGCCTACAATCTCTCAGCAGGTGGAGATTGAGAAAACCAAAGGGGTATCGCAGCAGGTGGAGAGTGATGCTACTTGACCGTTTCTAAAAAGATCATTATCATTGGAGATCATACCCACTGTGTCACAAGGTAGTGATCATGTAGCCGATCAAGATACTGATGATGATGATGAGGATCAAGGACAGGCTATGGGTGATGTTTATGAATCCGTTGCAGTTGGAAGAACAAAAAAAATTCACGTAAGCCTAGTTGGCTCACTACAGATATGATTGTGGCATATGCTTTCCCAGTCGTTGAAGAGGCAATCCTGTCTACATATAGGGAAGCTGAAATCAGTTCAAAGTCCAAGATGTGGAAGGATGTCATGATGGAATAGATGAGTTCTTTGTACAAGAACGATACTTGGGAACTGACAGAGTTGCTCAAGGAAAAAAAGGCAATTGGCTGTAAGTGGGCATATGCAAAAAAATAGGGGTATCTCAAAGATGATATTGTACGCTATAAAGCCAGATTAATAGTTAAAGGCTACGCACAGCGAGAAGGCATTGACCACGACGAGGTATTCTCACCTGTTGTAAAGCACTTGTCGATTCGGATTTTACTAGTGTTGGTAGCACAATATGAGTTGGAACTTGACTAGCTCGATGTGAAGATCGCATTTCTCCATGGTGGTCTTGAAGAGGAGATCTATATGTCACAGCCGATGGGATTCAAAACTGCAGAAAAGGAGAATATGGTATGCAAGCTGAATAAATCGCTGTATCGATTAAAGCAGTCTCCTAGGCAGTGGTACAAGTATTTTGACAGCTTCATAAGAGGTAAAAAGTGCACTCGTAGTCATTATGACCCATGTGTGTATTGCAATAAGTTAACTGGTAGAGAGTACATTTATGTATTGCTCATCGCTTTTAAGAGCAAATTGGCAATAGATGTATTGAAGAAAGACTTATCTTTCGTGTTCGAGATGAAGGATCTTGATGAAGTGAAAAAGGTGCTAGGCATGGAGATTGAGCGAGACCGAAGTAGTGACAAGGTTATCTTGACACAAAAGGGATATTTGGAGGGGTACTTCAGAGGTTCAACATTAACGGTGATGCTAAATCTGTAAGTATACCATTGGCTCTTTATTTCAAGTTAAGTCAGTATGTCTTCTACTACTGTTGAACAACGTGAGTACATGACGTGTGTCGTATGCTAGCGCAGTCAGTAGCTTAATGTATGCGATGGTGTGTACAAGGCCTGATTTGTCACAAGTTGTCTCGATGATTAGCAGATACATGCATGATTCCGGTAGGGGTCATTAGGAGGCAGTAACGTGGGTTCTAGGTACAACAAGGGTACTAGTTTAGTATTCGAGAAAGATTCTACAGATAAGCAGGAGTGTCTTGGATATGTTGATTCTGACTATGATGGAGATCTCGACAAACGCCGGTCTACAATAGGATATGTGTTTACATTGTCCCAAGTACCGGTAAGTTGGCGCTCTATTCTACAGTCTACTATTGCATTGTCTACTATAGAGGTCAAGTACATATCCATAACGGAGGCTATGAAAGAGGCAATATGGCTTCAAGGGTTGCTCGATGACTTGGGGATTGATCAGGATCTGTTGAAGATCAACTCTGATAGCATGAGTGCTATCTATTTAGTAAAGAACTAGGTGTATCATGCAAGGACGAAGCACATTGACGTCAGGTTCCACTTTGTTTAGGAGATTCTTGATGAAGGTGGCTTAGAGTTAATAAAGATTCACACAAAGGAGAATCCCACTGATATGCTTACTAAGGTGGTTTCGGGAGTAAAATTTACACATTGTAAAGAGTTGCTCTATATCCTTCCAGTTGCTTGAGCTCGGTGGAGCTCGTTTGGATGAACTACGGATGGCTTGATCTCTCGGGTAAGATACGTACGCAGCCACGTAGGTGCAACCCCTTTCGAGTCGACATATACTGTGCCGAGTTCGGCTCAGATTTGAGAAATCTTCACTGAGATGGAGAATTATAGGGGGAGAGGAGATAAAAGCTTGATGGAAGAGTTTTTTAACTCATTAGAAGAGATAGTGCAGAGATCAGAGCCCAAAAGGAGCGAGAACGCAGTCCACAGCATGCCAGAACAGAGAGCGGATGACCGTCCAGTCGACCGGCATGCACAGTGTGCACAGCAGCAGCTCGGTCGACCGCCCGATCGACCAAAATAAGGGACGGTCGACCGACTGTCATGCACCAACTTTCTGTTGGCGACCGATTGAAGGAAGGAGTCAGTCGACCGACCGGTAGTTGGATCTGCTTGTCCTATTAGGATTCGAACTGTTTCTAATTCGGAGTCGAATCCAAGTTTCCTAAAACTCTGGGACTCTCTGGTTATAAATAAAGGGGTAGAGCCCTCATGAATTGTAACATGTAATTGATTGTTGAATCAATAAAATCTCTCTCCCCTTGCTCCAAGGACGTAGGCAAAATGCTGAACCTCGTTAAATATTGTGTTTGACTTTCTCTCTTGTTTATTTGTTCTTGTCTCGGGTATTTCTCTATGCATCTCTCTCTGTTGATTGGATTTTTTCATTGATTGTTTCACCCGTGAGCGCAACAATTTGATCTTTTTAGTTCAGAAATCAGATAGATTTTTGAGTGTGACTTAATGAGGAGACTGAGCTGAACTTATTTTTTCAAATCCTTTAATATTTCAACACTGAATTGAACTTAATTTCTCAGTGGGGTAGGCATTTCAAGTCCTTTAACATTCAAGTCCTTTAGTATTTATGTTTATTTAGCTTTAATTTATATCCCAATATTGCCTTTGAACCAATCTATAAGTTACAATCCAGGGATATCTAATTATATAGAGAAATCAATTTATTTATTTCTTACTGTGTCAGGAGCACGCCTTATTTATCTTTTTTCCTTTTTCTGTCAAATTTAATAATGATGTTTAAAAGTTGCTGAATTAATTCAGTTTACTATGTGATGTTAGTTGAATGCGATGTCAAAGATGACATTATTTCAAGCTTGTAGAAACTGAGTATTAAGATCTTGGATTTAAAAATTTTAACACTAGTCCTACAGTTTGGTTGTCTATATAGCGCAATGCAAGAAAAGATTGGCTTTATATGATATCCATCTTGCCAATATTGTGTTCCAAGTTTTCATCACTGTAATATACTTCCTCATCTATTTTCCAATGCTTGTCCATTTCACAACCTTTATTATGGTCCATAACATGATCCATATGGAAAAGGTAGGTCACAGAAGTTTAGGGCGCAATTTGATACCCCAAAGCTATTTTCCTAATAGCAAATGGTTCCATGTTTGTTTACATTTTGGAATGATAGCTCCTTATAATATTTCATTCTCATTTACATTTTACAATTTAGAATGATAGGGCCTGAATTGTTTAATTTTTGTATTTTTTAATTTTTGTATTTTTACATAAAACAAATAGTAAAATGGATGACAATAATTATGCTTATAGGCATAATTGGAAGCAAGCATCTCATTATATAATATTCACTATGCATAGCATAAACCCCTTTGACGGGATATTACAGCTAGGATACAAGCAACAAAGGCAGAGATCACGAAGCTATTTGGTAAAAGACTTTTAATCCTTTATATATGCATTTCTTTCTTTTATATTTGCGTTTCCTCCATTCAACTGCTTCCAATCTTATATTTTCTTCTGTTTTTTCCTTGTGATCTTTTTAGAGAAGAAGAGGGGCATGTGTTCTTGGACATGGATTCAAGTAGAGAGAACAACTATTATAAGTTTTCTCCTCTAAATTCTTCCAATATCTTTCTTTTTCAATTTGATCTTTCATTTTAACTTGAACATTATTTGCTAACTCTCTACATTATAACAAATTATGTAGTCTTTCCTTCTATCTAAAATTTGTACGGGATGCGTTTTTGAACATGAAAAAATTATTTGCTAACTCTGTAAATTACAACAAATTAATCCTGTTATCTTATATCTGAAATAGTTCTATTGCTATTCTTATTACTACATGCAAACTAGCTTGAATTGTAGCATAGTAGACTGTTCAATGGGCTCATCATGCAGTTCTTTTACTTACTTTTCTTAATTTAGTAACAATTTATATTTCAGTTTGATGTTATTATTACTATGGATGAGTGTTGCTATATTTTAAATGATTTCTATTGAGTGATAACAGTCAAAGGTATTAGGTTTAATAATGAATTCATTAGTTAATATGGATGGCTGCAGTTACTTTTTGATACTTTATGAAGAGTGATAAAGTCAAAAGTATTAGGTTTCATAATGAATTCATTAGGGTAAATATTGAAATCTCTTGTAATGTACAAGGTTCTAAATATCGGATATAGGATCGTATTGGATGGGGGTTTTCATATTGGATATCGGATTTCGAGGGAGATATTTGGGATACGCGCGCATATCAGGCATTAATATTGGACACTATATATAATGAAATATTGATAATTAAAAGTTAATTTAGTATCATAGATATTATCTACCAAAATAAAAATGATGTAATATACATGCAAAGACGGTAAAAAAAATGTATATTTGCACGCAGTCGTGACATGCAATAAATAAGTTATTTGAAATTAAAACATATATAATTAGAAGTTGTATAGTCTGCTTACTTGAAAATCAAACGTCGTCGTCATCAATTCACGGAGAAAAAAAAAATTAGAGCTCGATTTTTATTGAGTCCTAACGATGCAAACAACACTTATATAGTCAGGTGACGAGTTGGGTTTGGGTTCAATGCTGATGGGTTCAAAAAAAAACCCAATTAAAATAAATCCATATCGGATAATTTTGATCGGACTCATATTGAGCGATTTATCGACCGATATTTCAAATATTGGCTGTTTTTCGCTGCAAACGATATGGGCGAATGATTTTCTCATATTGTATTGACAGCAGGTAAAAAAACGAGATATCGGCCGATATCTCGGCCGACTCGGTCGATATTTAAACAGGGATAATGTATCAAATCAAATGGAATAATCAATACGAGTGGATCGAGTGTCCTGCACTGATTCAAGTTGTCCTACTGATGCTCTTGAAGAAACTAAAAACTACAAAAGACTCTCTTGGGAAGATCTGAAGATTGCTATATGTGTTATACATATAGATACATCTGGAAGCTGAAGAAATATTATCAACGCAGCAGAAACAAAAGCTTGAGCATATATGAAAGAGCTTTTAAAGAGTTCAATCAGTTTTAAAGGACAGAACTCCCTACCAGCTATCTCACTGATACAAATCTGATAAATGATGGTATTCAAGGAATCATCTATATGTCTTCAATCTCCAAGAATTGCAAACATTCTACACAATTGACATGTGAATAATCCAGCAAGATGTGGTCATGTCAATTTACGTGACCTGTAAATATGAGCCTCCCAGTATGTACATATGTAAACTTAAAGCACTGCAATTTCATTTCATGTAACATATTTTTTTATGTGACATATGATGTAACTTTATAAATTGGTATGTGACATTGGTAAGACTTACTTTCTACAATGCTTACCTCACTGATGTACTATAGGGAAGCATCTAGCAGCATACATTAAATCTGTAGTGATAGTTTAGTTCTAAAAGACGAGTCTCTCTACTATCTCACCAATACAAATCTGATAAATGATTATATTCAAGGAATCATTTAGCAATGAGTAGATATCGGAAAGCTCGTGTCAATGGCAAAGTTGTAGAACACACTCTCAAAGGTACATTTAACCTTTCAAATTTATAGTAAATCAGATTCAATTTACATAACGAGAATGCCATAACATATATATATCTAACTTGTCAGATGATATTATAGATGAACAAGTTAGAAAAAGGCAAGAGTATGACAGAAAATGTTTATACTGACACTACTGAAGAGGAAAAAGCAAGAAGACTAAGAGACTAAGAGAGGCATATTGGCGAAGAAAGGAAGAAATTAAACTTTCTTCAGGTGACAAATTATTCTCCTAGATATTGTCATACGTCATGCTTAATGACCTACTAAAATCTTATTGATGAAGCTTATATTTGAGGCTTTCATTACCGATATGTCTCTCGCAACTATAGTTGAAGTCAGAGAATTCTCAAACATTCATATACGCTCAAGTACTAAAAGAACTGAGCAACTTAATAAATATCGCACATAAGCGTTGAATTGTTTGAACGGTTTCCTGCATTTTCGTTACTGATGAAATAGGTAATACATCAAAGAAAGGAGTTATTTATGATAGCTATAGGCTCCTCAACGTTTGGCTACTTTCTAATAATTCATATAATTCTAATGCAGATTCTGCTCTACGTAAACAAATTTCCACTGAACCTGTTCAATTACCTCCTCCGTCATCATGTTCTCATTATAGTGCATATAGGTTTGCTTTTGGATCAAGAGGATTTTGTTGTGACGATGGCCGTATACAAATTCTTTCTTCAACAGTTCCTCAAGTCTTATATGATCTTTATACTTCATCCAATGAGGACGACTTACATTTTAAGCAGTTTACCACAATTTACAACAACATGTTTGCCTTTACATCTTTTGGTGTAAAATATGATAAAAAGCTTGCTACAATAACAAAGGGAATTTACACTTTTCGAGTACAAGGACAAATGTATCACTATATTAATGATCTGAACAATTCAAACAATGAGCAGGCCTATATGCAATTATACTTTGTGGACACTGACCACAAAGTTCAAAATAGAAAGGATCTGCAAAAATTGAAGGAAAATATCATTGATCAACTAATAGGAATTCTATTTGTGAATCCTTATTCCATATTCTTTCGAAGGCTAAAAGACTTAAAGCCATCAAAATATCAACTAGTCA